>NDXZ01044365.1:0-14041 GCA_003055125.1 Paykullia maculata | reverse complement strand
CAGCCGGTTATTGATGGAACTTGCCAGTTTTCAATACAGATTTTCTCGAAAGCATTTCCAAAAGTTGATACCTCATACAACCCAGGGTGACCTTTGGGAGCTACGTAAACTTGATTTCAACATACACACTGACAGACGGACATGGCTAAATCGACTTCCCTATCTGCAAGGATCCCGAATATATATACTTTATAGGGTCGCAAATGAATATTGAAGAAATTACAAACGAAATGACAAACCTTTATATACCCTCACCACATGCGTGTGTGTGAAGGGTATAAAAAGAATATCGATGTGTACAAATTTCACAGAAGAGATACAATTTCGAGAAACATAAGTAATAAATATCACGACCTAGTCATTTTGTAAAAGTTCGAAATGGAAATCGGATTTTGAGATAAATAGGAACTAATGTTGTCCGACATATTGAGTTAAACAAACAGAGATGTTCGCGATATTTTCGTTAGAGGCAATTTTACACTATTATATTAGGTATAACAGCATGTCGAAAACTCAAATTAAATATGCAGTAAATAGAATAGTGTAAAACAATATGTAATAAAATGTCAAACAAAACGTATAAAAATCTGAATCGTGTGGCTCTCCTGGTTTTTAATATTCATTTAAACATATTTTCCGTTGGTGTGATTAATTCTTTAGATCCTTTCTTTTAAGGCTAAAAAAACTCGTTAGACAATGGCAGAAACATGGCAACAGCACGTTCAATACCCTTATGACCCGCAATACATAGTAGCGTTAGGTTGTTAAGCACGCAGAATTGATTTACATGTTAACATTACCCATAAGGGCATTTAAGGCTGCGTGACTGTCTAAAAGGATTCCGATTATTTAAAAAATTATATAAAAACTACCTTCTACTCGCTTCTCATTTTATCTATATAACCCTGGCTAATAACTGTCAAAAGTAATGGATTCTGGGTGTTGCTTTTTTAAACGGTGTTTATTTTAGTCCGTGATAGTCAAATATTAATGTTGTAAAATGTGGTTACTGTTGACTACTCAATACTACTCTATACTTTTTCATTTGAGTACTCGATATACTACTCAATACTTTAACGGCTTTTTCTATTTAAGAGTAAAAACACATACATATCTATGTACATACATAAAAAGTCAAAAATTATTTTTTTTTCAAAACACATTTAGAGATTTATATAGAAACTAAAAAATTAATGTATTTAAATTCATTAAAAAATATAAATAAATACCTAGGTAGGTATATATATTTTATTATATACATACCTATGTATATTAAAAAGCTTACATTTTTTTTAATTTCAAATCAAGACCAATCCTTTTCTATTAGCAGTTAAAATCTTAATGTTCGACACTTATAAAGTCGTGAAATGATCTCTTCATGGGAAAATATTGTTTTTTTTTTTTTATTAAATTAAAAATTGTAGCAATTATTATACTATGTAGGTATTAATTAAATTTCAAACAAAATTTAAGCAATAACTTGAAGAAAAATATATGTTAGTTTTTTCCGTGTACTGAAATTGTTATGTTTTAATTTGTTATGTATTTATATTTTTTCACAAAAAGCATTTCTAATTTTTTTCATTAGTAAATAACTTTCGTGCGAAATCGGGGCTCTCAGCTAGATGTAAATAAAAACAGCAACAAAATAAACTTCAAAAAATATGTAAAAAACATTTATGGTGTCATACTCATACGCTCCTTTATATTTCCCTAAAATTTCGATTTGTGGGTGTGTATGTGTGTGCGTCACAAAACAAAATACAAAATGTAATAAAAGTTTGTGTTTTGGGGAAAGAAAAAACAAAATAAAAAAATAAACTATTCCGGCCAGTTTTTAAAGTGTGTTAAATGTTTATGATCGGAAAACGTCCATTATAAATTTTTTCCAACATTAATGACAATTTTTAATGACACTCACTTTTTTCTCACTATTTACGAAGAGTCGTCTTTCACTCGCGCTATGTGTTCAATACACATGAGAATAACGATTTATGTACAACATATTTTATTAACTGGATGTTATGAAATAGTCTTGGTCACAGCTAAAAAGTTTGTATTTTAAATTGGTATTTTTGTATTTTTTTTCTTTCTTAAACGAGTGTCATAATAAAGGAGGCGTTTGGCTATGTTTTGAATACGCCCACTTCCTGACTAGAATAAGAAAGATAATGTTTTAACAATAAACAAATGCACATACAAATACATACATATGTATGTTTGTAAATAATATTATTTCTTTAGCATTAAATTAACACTGCTAAATAACAAGGCAATCTGAAAAGTTAATTTTTTTTAAAGAAACAAAAAATTTTATTTATGTAACGTAAAATTAACAATACATATTTAAGAAATATCTTAATAATAGCATTCTTAATAAAAAGGAAAATTTAAGGTTTGTTTTTAGTAAATTATTATTTGAGGAGGTTCAAAGCATCAGGACCTTTCAGATCTTTTGCGCAGCGTCATGGTTCACCCGAACAGGTGTGAGCTACGAATAAACCCAATCGTCCTGTTCAATTAGAAACTATATACCTATGTACATATGTATGTATGTATATATGTATTAAAGGCCTGCATTTGCATACCAATAAGTCCAGACTAAACGAATATACCATGGAAAATGAGAGACTGTTGGTTGTGTTATGTTATGGTATAGGTTTGCTTTAACATTAACATTTAACTTATGTATTGAATAAGGTAAAATACTATCTTTTTGTTTTCATACCCTTCACCTAAGGTGCGACCCCATAAAGTATATATATTCTGAATCCTTATAGATAGGGAAGTCGTTTTAGCCATGTTCGTCTGTCCGTCTGTTAAAATCAACTTTTCTCTTCCCCCGATTTCGTACGGGCACGGTATTGGTATCAAACGATCAGAAATTTTCCGAGATGCTTGCTATTGAAAATCACTAAAATCCGACAATTAACGAGATATAAGCAAAAAAAAATTTTGTTAATTTTTTTTTTTTTACACAAAAATGATTATATTTGTGTGTAGGAAGGACGGACATGTTTTTTGAAAAATTTAAATAAAAAATTTTTTTTGAGATATAAGCAAAAAAAAATTCGAGATATGTACACAAAAATGAATTATATTTGTGTGTAAGACAGACATGCCGGGTGAGAAATTTATATAAAAAAAATTTTTGAGATATAGGAAAAATTGTATTTTTTTTTGCGTGAATACACGCAGTGAAAGGTATATAAAATTTGGAACCGCCAAATATAGCGCTCTTACTTGTTTTTTTAAATAACTATTGTACGCACACAAATACTTGTGTGTAATCTAAAAGAACTGTGGTTACACAAGTACATATTTAACAAATTTTTTTTTGTATGTGTGTATGTACACATATACGTTCTGTTTTACAAGTTTGAAATAACCATAGGTATACAGATATATTACGCTTTTTTCTGTTTATCTCTTTACACCCAAACCGTTTCTAAGAATAACAATACAAACTTGTAACAGAAACATTAAAGTACGTATCAATAACTACTTAAAGCAGCAGCACAACAAAACTGTTACGTTATTTTGTAACAAAGCACGTCTTTAGTATGTATCGCCCTCGGGATCATTATCGGACCTTTAAAAAGTAAATTCTGCGTGCTTTTAGTGCCGAACAATCGAATATTACAGTTTCTGAAGACTCATTTCATAAAATATGCACTATTTGCTCTTAGTGTTCCAAATATAAAATTGATGGCCTCTAAGACCACAATGTGGTCGTGAGGAGGTGGCCGTAAGGTGTGGAAGTAAAAGGTGACACGCAATACCACCATCTGCAAAATGGAGCTAAGAATTAATACTATCTAAGATTAAAACAAAAATGTTTGGACCTCTCATATCATAGTTTTTTGTAAAGTCAACTTAATAAGTAATTTTTATTTGGCAGAGAATTTTATAATCATAAAATAGGTACATATATACATACATATGTATGTATGTTTCTATGTACATTTCTTTACATTCAGCGATTTATAACGTTCACCTAATTTACAACGCAAAAATGTTTATTTTTGTTTGTTTTTAAGTAAATAAATAAATAGAAAAAATATTTTTCTTATTTTTAATTAAAAAAAACAAAAGAATTTATGCAAATAAATGCGTATAAATTTGGACTCAGTAAAGATGTCTTAATATTAAAAGAGATCGGTTTTATATAACGCTTTTGGTGTGCTTAAGCACAATAATAATTTTAAATTTTTTAAACAAAAAATTCTGAAAGTTAAATTCTATTTGACGAGTTTATATATTTTTTTGTCAAACTGTGCACTATATATTTTCATTCGATAACTAATTCATCAACACGCGCAATATAAGAATTTATTTTTTGGCAAAAATTGCTGTTTTGTTTATAAGTACAACAATATTTTCATATAAAAAACTCCCAAGTTGTAAAACTCACTCACCAGAAATTAAGAAAATTAAGGGGAACCACACAAAAATATTTTGAAAGCACAGTACAGCTACGTATTATTATGTATGTAAATTAATACATTTTACATATTGACTATCACGGACTAAAATAAACACAGTTTAAAAAAAGCAACACCCAGAATCCATTACTTTTGATAGTTAGCAGCCAGGGTTATATAGGAAAAATGAGAAGCGTACATAAATTGCTAGGTATCCGACTCTAAAATATCTCTATTTATGTATTTTCTTTTTATGGGCGGTGCCACACCCCCTGCTCAAGGCATTTTATGCTTATATATAGTTATATTATAAGTAATGGTACACAGGTTTGATACAAAAGATATAGCAGATCTTAATACTTCTAAAGTAATTTATTTGAGTTTTAGGGTAAGTGCCACGCCCCTTTATATAGTTTTTTCGGTTTTTGCATAAATAAGCCTACAGATATCAAAAAGAGTTACACTAAGTTTAATGTGGCAGCTACTATAGTTTCTTAAATATCATAGATTATATATTTCTGACATAAAATGTATTTGAGTTGTTCGGGCGGTACCACACACCCTGATCCGATTCTTATAATTTTTTGCTTGAATAGGCGAAATGGTGTAAGATATAGTTCAACAATATTTTGAGATGATATATTTAACAATGCTTTTTACATATTATAAAATGTATTTTAAATGTATGGGAGGTGCCACGCCCCTTTTTTCATACAAACTGTCTCTTGAAAATTACGAACCAAACAAAAAAAAAACTTCCGGCAAATCGATCCAGCCGTTCTCAAGTGATGCGATCACATACATGGGCCATTTCATTTTTAAATATATAGATTAACAATAAATTTGCTCTGATCGCCGGTTAAAAATAATTATTTATTTCGCATGGAAGTTGCAACTGCTACTGTTGCTTAAAAAATACTTAAAAAATTAAACAGCTGCTTGGAGTCTTGTACTTTTTACTTTGCAAAGCGAACGATTGAATGGGAACAAACGAAAAAACCACCCAATTTATAAATTTTATTTAAAAGGATTAAATGGGAATGTTATAAAGATCGAAAGTAAAAGATATATTTTGAAATATTTACGACCAAATAATGAAATTATTTTAAAAAATGTTGATACTATAAAAATAAAAATTGTATTTTTCATCCTTCTTATAAAACTGAGCGTAAAACTAATCCTTTTTCCATAATACTACTTAGATAACAGCTGTTCATATTAAATAAGTAAGAGCGCTATATTCAACTGTGCCAAATCCGAAAGGTATTTCAATTTTTTAATATAGGTTTTGCGCCTATAGCTTTGCGGATTCTGGGTCAATTCGTTGAATTTTTTTTTTCAAACATGTCTGTTGTTTATCCAAAAGCTGCAAAATATACTTTTTTTGTGTAAAAAAGATGCCTAAATTATGACTTTAGATGTTTTTATAAAAAAAAAGGCTCCAAAAACGTTCTCTTTTTGTCATTTAACATTACGAGCAGCCATTAAAAATTTGACCTGAGTAAAGAAAGTAACACAAAAACAATTGAATATGGCAAATTGCTTTCAGCTAAGGCGAACTCAACAGCTTTTTGGATATTATTAATAATACGTTTAAGATATATTTATTATACATACACGCAAAGAAAAAACATGAATGAATATGGTCACGGTAATATGATCGCAGACAATTTTAAAATTCTATGATTATTACAATCGTTATATGATTGTCATAATCATAATATGGTTGTATTCATATTTTACGTCAATACCATTATCATATATATGATGGCAAGAATCATTATATATTTGTCCAAACTATAAATATATATATATAGATACATATATGTATGTATGTATGTATGTCCGTAAAAGTGTTGAATAGAATCGAAAATTAATTTTTAATTTGGCATGTAAATCACTGAGGCATAAGACTACAATTAATAAAAATTTGCTACACGTTAAGTGTTTTTCTTTTTTTAAACTATAGAAAATATATTGTCCTTTTAACTAAATACAAACCCTTTTCAAAAGCCACAATTATTTTAAAAGGGTTTTGAAAAAAACTGAACAATTTCATTTGATAAAGTTATGTACTTCTTGTATTATTTATTTAAAAGTTCAATTGAGCATAACAAATAAAATACAAAAATATTTATGTACATACATATATAAATTTCCATAGAAATGTGTAAAAAACAGGCAAAATTTTTTTTTAAATATGAATGAAAATTTTCACGCACGTTTTGCGTGAGAATATTTGAATTAACTTCCGATCACGTTCCCTCCTTTTTGTACGTTTGCCATTCAATAGAGTAGATTGTTTGGTATTCAAATGGAAAAAAAGGTTTAAAGCGACGGCATTTAAAATTTTACAAAGAAAAACTATAAACATTCACACATATGTATATTTTACATTAATATTGTTCAGTAAAATGTTTCAAAAGAATTAAGCTGAAAGTCAAGACATCCTGCGAAATTGGTTATTTTAGCAATAAAATGGTTGTTAGCAATAAAATAAAATGATTAAAAAATTGACTTTTAGAAAAAGGCAGACACAATTTTAATGGCAGCTGTAAAAGTTCGAATTCCCTTTGAATGCATTCGTGGAAAAAAGCCCACCCTCTGTAAACGAAAGGTTACAATTGGAAATGACCTTTGAAAAATAACTGTATTACAGTTTATTTTATTTTTACTAACTGTCAAATGGCCAGCAAGAAAGTTATTTTGACAGGAAGTGAAAGTCCCTTAAGAATTTTGCAAAATACTTTAAAAATTTGTTTTTTTTTCTTATTGCGTTTGTGTGTGTGTGTGTGTGTGTGTGTGTGTGTGAGCCTTAAGTGTAAACATAAAATAAAAAGTTTTTTTTGTGCAACTGTCGCGCTAGTCACACTTCATTTGTAAAGTGACATGGTTGGGTTAACTAACTAACTGCGACACGTGTGTCTCCTGTGGCGAAGATGTTTTTTACACAGCATTTAACTTTTGCCCTCAAACTCAACCAGCCAGCCATCTAAGAGAATAATCAAAATCAGCTTTGAAATACTTTAGCTTTAAGAGGAAAACTCAAAAACAAAAAGCTAAAACCAAAAAATATGTCTCAATTGTTTCCCTTTTGTTTTTTTTCGTTTTTTTTTGTTCTTATTCGACAAAGCAACAAAAGACTTAGCAGTAAAATATTGTTACAAAGTTCCATTAGTACTTGTTAAGTACTGTCTAGAAAGTAAACGAATAAAAATTGGTGATAACATTATGTTTTTCTAAATCTTTTCATATAAATAAACCAAAAAATATAAAGTGTGCGACAACTTTTTGGGTTTTTGTTAAGATTTGGAAGAAGTTTTGCATTTTAAATTTATTAATTGGAAAAAAAAAGTTACCGTCATATTACCATTTATAACAAACTGTTCAAGATAACAGTTTTTGTAGAAAATATTTACTATTACACAGAGAACAGTGTTGTCTGTTGAAAATTTTGGGCATGATTTGAATTTTTTTTCTTCAGAAAATGTTTTGTATAAAAGTAGGTATTTTCTATGTAAAAAAACATCCTTTTGCTATAGAAAATTTTTGTATAACAGTAATTTGAAGACAAAATATTTTGTGTAATGATTGTTTTTAAAAACAAAAATTATGCGATTAAAACTGTTGCATATAAAAAAAATAACATAAATAATTTTGATTTTAATCTTGTACATAACTGTGTTTTTATTAAAAAAAAAAATCTGTATACAACAGTAGTATAATCTTTCAATAAAAATAAAAAAACTGTGTATAACAGTTACAACTATAAACAATTTTAAAAAAGCAGTATGTTTAAAAAAACCGGCGCATAACTTTTTTTCCTAATATTGAGTATAACAGTAACTTCTATGAAAAATCAATTTGGTGTATAACAGTTTTCTCTACAGATAATTTTGTGTATAGCGCTATTTTCTTTAGAAAATATATTATAAAACAGTTTATTTTTTAGATTTTTCCGTATATAACAGTATTCTCTTAAGAAAATACTGTGTATAAATAGTATTTTTAAATAAAAACATGTGTAATGGTTGAAACACAACTGGGACGAACGACGAATTTTTCGTTGCGAATATTCGTCGTAGAAAATAAAACAGATTTGTGTATATGAAAATGCACACAATCAGTGCGTCGACGAAAATTCGTCATGCGTAACGAACTTGAAATAGGTTTATTTCTATTTCTTACGCCAACGAACGACGAATAATTTGGAACAGAGTGACCATTTTTTTTCATTTCAATTTAATTTGTTATTAAATAATGTTACTTTATGCTTTAAGAATGGTTTTCCTTTTTTATTTGTAGCATAAAATACAGTTAACGTATTCTTAGTTATATATATATATCTTTTAAAAGTTTTTATTATTAATATTATTTTTTGTCAAATAGTGCTTCTTTTTTAAGAAATACATATGGTCAGTCGTATACAGCTGTGTTCGTTGTTCTAAATGTGTTTCAGTTGACGAATTTACGCAACGACTTTCAACAGACGAATTCGTCGTGTTGTGCGAAATTCGTCGTTCGTCTCAGTTGTGTTTACACCATAAAACTGTTTTTACAGAAAATGTCTACAGAACAAGTCGTGTATAATAGTGTTTAGTATAGCAGATTTCCTACAGAATATCTTATGTGAAACATAATTATCATTAGTACATTTTATGTTTATTAACCTTTTTTATATTTTATCTTGAATAAAGATTTTTTACCCTTCACCACAGGTGGAAAGGGTTTGTTTTTCCGTTTCCAATTACTGCAATATTCATTTGCGACCCTATAAAGTATATATATTCTGGATCCTTATAGATAGGAATGTTGGTTTAGCCATATCCGTCTGTGCATCTATCCGTCTGTTCGTATGTCTGTATGTTGGTTAAAATTAACTTTTTGTAGCTCCCATCAGGGCTGCCAGATACTTTTTTCGCCCTCCTCAATTTTAAAAAAATATTTTCCCAAAAATCCCCCTTCTAAAATAAAAAATCCAAAAAAAAAATCCATGCGAAAGCAAAAGGTACTTTTAAATAAAAATTATTCATTTTAAATAGATGTTTGTACTATGTATCACTAAAGATCAATTTGACCATGTATTTTTATGTAAATATGTAGTCTTATCTTAGTCATATCTTTCGTTGGTTTAAATTCTTGACAGCAAATTTGATTATTGTTTAGATTAACATGTATTGTCAATAGTGACTCTAAAAGCTCATACTGCATACTAATGCGAAGTTTTGTTTTTGTGAAATTCATACTGAAAAAACACGCTCTACACACGCATTGCTTGTTGGGATCGAAGGTATGTTAAGTAAAGCCTGAGCCAATTCTTTGCAGTGGTTTGTGCCAACTGCATCCTGAAAGTTATAAGCCCTTGGCAAAACTCCAATAAATTTAGCGGAATATCATTTTCAATAATCATTTCAATTAGTATAAGGAAGTATATTCCATTGAATCTAGTAAACATCAATAGATAAATTTTAGTAATATATCCTTTAACAATGTGAGGCATACATACAGAGATGGAAAATTGCTTTCTGGTTTTAGTTAGAAGCAAAAAATGTACATCCATTTTACAATAAAGACAACAAAAGAGATAGATATGTATAAACAATTCATATAAAAACAAAATTTAATACGTGACTTAAGTTCAAAATTTCCCCAAAAATATCAAAATTTTTTTAAAGTAACCGTAAAAAATACCCCAAATTAAAATGTTCATCCCTTTTAACAACAAAAAATCCGCTACTTTGGGATTAGAACCCCATGTCTGGCAGCTCTGGCTTCCACAGGTCACCTAGAATTGTATGTGGTGTTGGTGTGGTCCAAAAATAAATAAGTATTGAAACTGACAATATTTATCAATAACCAGCTGAGATTTAAATAAAAACAGGACCAATTTTTTTTTACACAAAAAAAATAATGTTTTGCTGATTTTGGATAAACTAGAGACATGTGTGAAAAAAATTTGATTAATTGACCCTGAGCCCGCTAAACTATAAGTATACGTGAAAAAAATGTTTGATTTAGATAATACAATAGAATTTAAAATTTAATAAAAACATTTGACATACTCTTACTCACTCTTTTTTAATCAAGGCGACTATAAATGTTACGAATAAAACCTTTCTCACTTACAACACAGAAATGCAAATATGTAACATTATTCAGTCTACTCTTTAGTTAATTACTACTAAATAATAAAATAAAAATAAAAATGATATAATCACCTGTGAAATATTCCGGCTCGAAAGTTATATAAAACTTGAATCGTTCGAGTTTGACTACAACAATAATATGGTTGCGGCAATTGTATAACAATTAAATTGTTCATTAAATGTATAAATAATTTGTGATAAAATTACCGTAACCATACTAAACTTTGTTTTTTCATTGCGTTTATTACCGCACAAATGCCGCCAAGTTTAAATCTTGTATGAATTTTGGGACACTATAAAGTTATAACAAAACATTTAATGCTCTATTATAATACTTTTTGCATATGTATTTACTTAATATACGTTTAAAAAATTATATTAAAACAAGTAAGAGCGCTATATTTGGCTGGGCCAAATCTTATATACCCTTCACCACGTGTGGCCCATTTGGACAAATGGTCCAAATTCCTTCAAATATATCTTTAGTTAATCTTAAAGCTGCAAAACAATAACTTTTTTATATAAAAAAAATCAGAGGCAGTCGTCTTTTTTGCTTATATCTCAGCCGGTTATAGATGGATCTTGCCATTTTTAATACCGACTTTTTCGAAAGTATTTCAAAAAGTTTGATACCACATACAACCCTGGTTGACCTATGGGCGCTACAAAAACTTGATTCCAACCAACACCCGGACAGACAGACGGACATGGCTAAATCGACTTCCCTATCTACATATAAGGATCCAGAATATTTATACTTTATTGGGTCGCAAATGAATATGGTTGAAATTACAAACGGAATGACAAACTTATATATACACTTGCCACATATGTGAAGGGTATAAAAACGATAAGACCAACAACAATGGCCCGTATTCATAGTAATAAACTCGGTTCTTTTTAAAAACTACTTTAAATTAAAAACCTTTTATTGACTATTTTGCTATAATAGTCAAAAATAAAGTATGCTTTAAATTAAACCAGCATCAAATGGGTGGCACATCAAATCGTAAAATGTTTTCATACAACTTGTAACAAAATATGAGCAATTGGAAACTGTGTTCAGCTTATTTTGTATAATGTTGACGAATGACACAAAAAAAGGAAACCGGAAATGCCAAAAAAAACTTTAACAAATTAAAAATATATTTATTTATTTGAAAAAAAAATGAAAAACAACCTTTTCAAGGACTTATTGCCCATTTTAACAAAAGTATACTTTACAACTCTTAAAGTATAATTTGTTTGTGATTATTATTAGGGGCCAATATTTTTTGTAAAAATTATATTATAAAAGTTAGAGTAATTCCAAAGATCATATAAATATTAGTTAATTTAGATCTTTCAGAAAACAAAATTATCGTAACGCAATTTCTCTCACTCGTCCAAGTTTTATATGATAACACTTGCGCACGCTGCTACTTTTATTTCATCAAATGACATGTCATGTCATCCATTAATTAGTTGCATGTTTGTTATAATTACATATACTCACATACATACATTCAACTATATAAAATATGTTACAATCATTACCCTGCAGGAAATGTCGATAGTGAAAAAGTACTGTTTCACTATTGACTTTGTCACCAGTACTTCTGAGAAATTATACCCCAGACAATGCTTTTTGCTATAGACATTTAACACGTGCTTGTCATTGAGAATCTACTAGTGACCTTAGAACTATTGACTAGGTAGTTCTTATGGGATCATATGGAGACATTAGAACCAGAGATTCACTAGTACATTTAATTGACACTGGTCTACAATATTTAAAGGGATGGGGCAAAACATTTTAACACATACATATACATATATGCTAATTTTCTTCGAGGCTGGCTAAGCCTTTCATTATTATTATTATATATATAGAAGTTATAAACAAACATACATACATATAAAACAAACAAAAAATAAAATAAATAAATAAACAAACATTTTTATCCCGTAACGTCAATTTCGCAACAGCAAAATCTTCCAAATGCTCCACAATATCTTTATTGTCTTCCACATTTTCAATTTGACTGCTTTCCTGCTCACATTGCAAACTTCTATTTTTATATAATAATCTTTGTTTTTATAATTTCTTTTACTAGTTTTTTAATTATTTAATTATATAAACTAATTGTAATCTCCTTTCTTTTACAATTTCAAACAACTAAAGTTTTTCATTTTTGACAAAAAAAGCAAACAGAATAAAAATGAGAACAATGTCACCAGAAATACACTAGAACTTTTGTTTCTAACGAAACTCTGCACGCACATAAAAGAAAAGTTGTCGACATTTTAACTAGTGCAATTGTCGTTAGAGAAAAGAGTGTTGACATAGAGACATTTGTTTCTAAGTTGACTACAGGGTAGTTTATAAATATTATATGTATCTGTGTGCGTGTGTTGGTAATAAAATATAAATATATATTTTTCTTTCTACACAAGTTCCACTTTGCCTTTGTGGTTGTAGATAAATTATTTTTATACCCTTCACCAGAGGTGACAAGGGTATATATAAGTTTGTCATTCCGTTTGTAATTTCTACAATATTCATTTGCGACCCCATAAAGTATACATATATATTCTGAATCCTTATAGATAGTGAAGTCGATTGAGCCATGTCCGTCTGTCTGTCCGTCTGTTGAAATCAAGTTTTCTCAGCTCCCCGATGTTGTACAGACGCGTTATTGGTATCAAACAATATGAAATTAGACATGCCTTTTGAGAAATAAAAAAAAAAAAAATTTTTCGAGATATAAGAAAAAAAAATTGTTTTTCGAGATATCAGCAAAAAAAAATTTTTTTTTACGTAAATACACGTAGTGAAGGGTATATAAGATTTGGCACAGCCAAATTTAACGCTCTTACTTGTTTTTTTTTCATTTTAGAACTTAAACTAAAATCTTAGATGTAAATTATGTATATATATTTTTTTATTATTCCATTAAAAAAAACAGTTGTAAAAATGTTTTAATTTAATTTATTCTTAATTATAGAAATGTATTCATTAGAAAATTTTTAAATATTTTTATAGAGTATAGAGAGTGAGATACTGAGTATTAAAAATTTGATTAACTTTTTATTTGTGCTTCAACTAAAACAACATATAAAATGATGCTTTGCCGACGGTGTTTTTTATTTTAAAGCTTACTGAAGGTTTATTGAACAAATTTTGTATGAAAATTTCGTTCAATAAAGCTTCAATAAACTTAAAAATTGTTTATAAATATGGGGGTTATTATTTAATTTTATTTTATATTGGAATATACATATGTATGATACACATTTTTATTAGGGAGTTTCATTTTAGAAGGCAGTAGTTAATATAATAAAATGTTTTCACTTTTTGCTAACACGCCTTAGCGTTGTCAATGACATATTTCTGAATATTCAAATTTAAAGGTTACACAATTTACGGCCATTCTCACAATGTAAAATTATCTTTTTTTATACCCTTCACCTAAGGTGATAAGGGTATAT
>NDXZ01044341.1:0-10076 GCA_003055125.1 Paykullia maculata | reverse complement strand
AATTCTACTTTTGTCAATACTCCAGGGTTGAAGATTTTTTCTTTTGTGTCGTGGTGTTTTAATTGGTATGTTAAGTGTGTCGCAGTTGTTAGCAGAAAAATAAAAACTTAAGTTAATTTAAGCAACTATATTGAAAGGCAAAATAATTTAACTGATACTAAGTCGATTTAAATGCTTTAGGTTAAATTTTAAAATGCCGAAAACCTGGGATAAGATAATATTTTATAAAAGCTTAGTTAAATATAAGGTTCTTTTATAAGGAATAATTTGAATGGGCTGTTAGTTATTGCCCTTAAGTGTTTACAAGTTTTAATGCTCAAACATTTTTATATTGATGTAGCTACCTTAAGTTGAGTTAAGATTTTATGTCTTATATATTATTTTCCAAAAAGACTTAATGCCCCTATTACGATTTACAACTCAACTATACTTCAGCTGAAATTTTGCAATTCGGTATTATGGATAACAACTTGTGTTTGTGAGGTTGGCAAAAATTACAACTCATAACTAGCAGTTGTTTTATTAACAAAAGTTGAAAGCAGTTAACTAAGATTTTTTGTTTTTTTTTTCGTCACAATAACATCAGCTATTTATTCAACTGTCAAATCGTCACTTTTAAGACTGACAACATCAATACAATTTCAACTTGAATAAGTTGTAATCCATAATACCAAAGAAGAGTTAAGTTGTTTTAAAGTTGGGTTGTTTTAACTGAGTTGAGTTGTAAACCATAATAGGGGCATAAGCTAAAATATAAACGCGTATAGTTTTATTAATAATGACATTTAATACTTAAAATTTAGTTGAGAAGAGAATAAGAATATGTAATAAAATGAAAAAGCACTTATGTCAACTTAAGCCATTATTATTTATTGCCACAGATTTAATTTTCATTATTTTTAATTTTTTAAAAATTTTATCATTTTTCTAACAAATTTTTTAAATCAAAAGATAGAACCCATAATTATAATTACACTTAAATTTATTTTAGCAAATTTTACCTCCATTTTTAAAATTTATTACATTTTGATATTTACACTAAAAAAGAGAAAAAAAACTTCATTCGAATTGTAAAAACTACAATCACATCATTAAAAACATTTACACCCAAGTGTCAAAGTACATACATATTTGACATACATGAATGAATATTACAATAAAAGAAAAAATTCAAACACTTTTAAGAGAAAAAAAAACAAGAATCATTAAATAATTTTGTGTTTCAATTTGTGCAAAGTTTTCAAAAGACCAAATAGAAAAAAATATTATAAAAGAAATTGCAGCATAAGCACGTTAACTTAAGTATACCAAGTTAAAGAATTATTTTACACTTTAAGAATTAAATTGTTAAAAAAAAAAATGTTAAAAATTATTAGACCAAAATCCTCTCCGGAAAAATCTGTCTTTATTGGCTGCAAGTTTATTTAAAAAAAATTCCCATTTGAAATAGTTTTTCCTTTTCAAAGTCACACTCTGTCATCTGGTTAAAGTCCTTTGTTACGTTATTGTGTGTCGAGGACCAAAAAAGGAAGAGTGAGATTTTTATTTAACTTTTAACTAGAAATCAAAAGTTTTGTTCATTTATTTTCCAACTAATGTTAAGTGCGTGACAAAAATACAAAAAAAAGGAAAAAAGAAATAAATAAGTGAAATATAAAAATGCTAAGAAACTTGATTGTTTGAAAACAAAGTGCATATTTAATGAGAGGAAATTGTTACAATTAATTTATATATATTTAAGAGTCACAATTTTAATACAAACTTAAGTTTAAAAATAAAATGTCGTCGCTTAGATTATTTATCAAGAGCATGGCATAATCCAATCAGGTGAAGAAAATTTATGTTTTATTTTAAATTTTATTAATAATTTGCAAGTTTTGAATTGTGCTGAAAGATTAACAAATTATAAGATCTTCACAAAAATATGATTTTAAGAGCTTTAACAACAAAGCAAACAGTTAGTTGTATGCAAATTTTCAATAGAAAAATTGAGAAAGAAAACCACATATTTTGGAGGCTGTACTAAATGAAAATGTTCACAGTATTCAGTTAAATTATTAGATGACCTTATTTTAAATTTTTTATTACAACATTTAGCGATTTTTTCATAACACTCCATTTAATACTCAATCTACCCACGTCATATGTTTTTTTGGGAAAAACTTTTAATTTTCCTATTTTTTTCCTCAACATCTGTTCCATCAGTACTCAAGTGAAACCATTTTTGTGCCATTTACTTCCAGTTTATTTATTCATTTTTCTGGAAAAATACTCAAGTAAACAAGTGTGCAAATAACAGAAAAGCAGACGAACAAATGAAGCAACCAACAATAAGCAACAGAAATAACAACGATGGCTGCTTCCCTAAAGGTATTTTCATCTGGTAGTTATTTTTTGCAGTTGATTAAATCTGACTACGCTAAACCAAAGAAATAAAATCACATGAGAAATTGTTGAACACAAAATGGAAAGCATAAAAATTTAAGAAATATACTCGTAACACATAATAAAGATAATGTGGCCCAACATCTATCAAAAAAATAATTCATATCGTCGTTCGTAAATTATTGTCTTGTATACGAAAAAATGTTTTTTGGGAAATCTATGTTAAAAGTTTAATTGTCAATAACAAAAAACTGAACCGTAAAATGTTCGCGATAATGCAGAATAAAATTTTGCCGTAGGAGAAATTATTGTGTTTTAAGAATAACTGTAACTATTTGTTAAAAGTAACTTATAAGTAATATATCTATAGAGCCATTTTCAAGGTCTTTAATTTAATACATAAACAATTTGGCAAACTTTAACAAGATCTTTACATGCTTTAGTATATTTTTACCACAAAAACATTTTCAAGATTTTTACAATATTTCGTATTTTTTCTTAATCCTGTCTAATAAACAACACAAATACATACAGGTTAATGCAAGCATAAACGTTTTCATTTTTTGGATGCTTTTTTGACATATTTTTTTTTAACCAAAAACAAACATTAAAATTGCATCATACATTCTACTTCTTTTTTCATCTTTTGTATTTAAATTTTACTTTTTCGATTAATTTGTTACAATTTTTTTGGAAAATTTTATTTATTTTTTCTCTCTTTTTTTATTTCCGTAATAAAAACCCAGTTAAATTTTTGTTAAGGTCTTCGTAAGTTTCTTTGTGCGTTTGAGTACGCGTGTCCCATAATACACTTCAAGGATTTAAGTTATTTCATAATTTTGTAACTTTATTTAGGTTAATAAGACATTTATATTATAAAATATGCAGAAGAAGTAGTAAATAGTTATTTGAAAATATATGCAAACTAAGTAAGCAGAGATTTTAATAAAATTTCTGTTATTGAAATCTTAAGTATGTGCATAGCTTTAGGGTTATTAATGAAACATTGTATAAGCAAAAATGACCTTCATGATGTTTTTGGTCATTACGCACTGTTTGATGAAAGTTTTTGACATAAATTAAATTTTAAATTTGATTACTTTGATTTAGAATAAATGGAGTCAACGATGTTGTTGTCGTTTTTGGGTTAACATCATACTGTTTTGACGTTAAAATCACTGTGACACCAACTTCGTTATCTCTAGCATTGCTGCGATAACGTCCAGTTTAATATTCAGTACAGCTGATTACCAGCGTAAAATACTATTTTCTATTCTAATTCTGATTTGAGTAATGAAGAATTGCAAATAAAATAGAAACTGTTACACTAATGTCTAATTTTGTGTTTAAAAAATGTTTAATTTATGTTTAATGTATATTGTTTTTACTCTTTAATGTAATGTGAATTTCTGTATATTACAAATCCCTTGAAAAAGTTAACATACAATTTATTAAATGTCGGAAAAACATGTTATAAAATTTGCATTTGATTAACATCAATCTTGGTAGGCCAATAGCTTAAAGAGAAAAACGAAAAAATGAAGAGAACAATAAAATATTTTTTTACTGAGCAGTCTCAGATAGCATCAACTTAGCAGATAAAGCTCAAAGATTTTAATACTAATATGGACCTCATAATCTAACCCTTAAGCACGCGATGAAAACTAAAGAAAAAACAATATAAGACCAACATTCACTTTTAAGGCAAAAAATTTGACAGATTTAAAAACTTTAGCCAGGGATCGCACCGGATTAGTGCTGCAAAGGACTTTAACTTGGGAATGTCTAAGAAAATTCTTTCTATCATTCTAGATACGGTTCTGTATGCCTACGAAATTTGTAATAAAAGTGAATAAAAGAAATAAAAAAAATTTACAATTAATATAAAAAACAAGTCTTTTTCTTATTATGAATGTAAGAATAAATACCGCAACAATATTTTAGCTTCAAGAAGAGAAATCCTGCAAGTTCTTATATTCCGACAACTTTTTCCAAGTGCTGTGAAGAATTTTAGATTTTCGAATGAGGTAGAGAACAGTGTGTTAGGTAGATAAGACTATGTAAGCTGTCATGAGTTGGCTTCATGTAGTAATAACTTTCATAATTGTCCCCAAGGTGCCGATAATAAACCTTGTAATAAATCAGTTAATATCTTTTTTTAAATTGTCACAAAACTATCGATATTGCAAACAATTTCTATCGCACACCCAGTTCAAAAATGACACAACTCGAAATTTTCATTTTTCGCTTTTATATGCTTAAACTATGCACAATACACTTGTTTATCTACAAAAAAAATATCAGTGTTTTTTTTGTGGTTTACTGTTGCTAAAAAACAGTTATGTCTTTCTTTATGTTTCAATTGGTATAAAGTTGCAATTCATAGAAGTGTCTTATTTTTAGTTGTGCCAGAAAATATAATGGTAATAGATCCCTACGCTAAGCGCCAAATAGTTTTAATTCGAATTCAATGGTCTAACGTTTTTGTTTTTAACTTTTTTTATTTACGTCAAAAAACAGTTTATTTCGATTTCTGAAAAATTAAAAATTTTGAGTTGTGTCACTTTTGAACTGGCTGTGCGATATGTATGTGGGTGGCTACAGTTTTCAACTTGAACTGGTATAGAAAACTTATGGACAAACACTAAACACCATGATAATTACAGACGTACGCGGGAATGGGACATTTTTACATAAGCGAAGAAACGGTCATAAGACAAGTGAGTTGAAAGTAGATCGCCGAAGTGTAGGGTCGTAAAACCGTCAACAGTCAGACAATAACTAAATTTACATATTTTAAATATAAATAAACTAACTATGATTGTTAAGAAGTGACTTGTGTTTTTTTTTCTGGATTCCTTTTTCAATTTGCTTACAAAATTCTCTACTTAAAAACATTTGATATGATGTGGAAAAGATTTTATAAAATCTGTGTTTATAAAAAATTTTCCTTAAATTATATTATTATATTTTTTTAGCCTTTCCTTAGTAATAGAAATGTTTCATTACATTTTATTCGTAAGAAATCTTTAATGAATAGCTTTTTCAAATTAAATTCCCGATTAACTCTTCAAAGTATTTTCAATTATAAAAACTCATACTTGTGATAAAAATAAAGTAAATAATTGTTAATAAAAAAACTCATGAGCACTAATAAAAAATAATAATAAAATTGGAAAAAAAATAATAATGAAAACAATATTAATAAATTAAAATAATAATGTTAATAATAATATTTTACAACTTTTGTTAAGCCAATTTAATTAATTATTTTATTCTTTTATTCTTTTTTTTGTAACTGCTGCCATATTTATGCAATTTTATAACGTTCTTGTTGCAATTGTATTGAGTTAATAAAATCGTATACAACAATATTCTGCATATATATTACATGATAAATATAAATAAGAATTACAAACATATGCACGCACATGCATGCATATACATATTAATGTACATAGATATGCGTACAAACATTGTTATACTCTTATGTACATATGTATATGCAACATACAGAACGCATTAAAATACATGTGTGCATGTAGTACTAACATTAAATATTCAACACAACTACACTGCAGTTGTAACAAAGTATCTGCAACATTTTATAACAAAGGTGTCGAGTGCCAAAATATTTTTTTTTTTTTGTTTTTCCAACCCACACTCTTTGTGTGGTACAAATATCACACATGCACCGATGAAGTATAATCAACAGCATCTATCTATTTGCACTGTAAAATACTCGTACAACAAAGGCCATAAAATTTAATAATGCAAATGTAATTAAGTTAAAATGACCAGCACATTTTAACAAAACATATAATACTAAGCGAAATTTCTATACGAAGGTAATTTTTAAAGTAGCTTAAAAAAAGGAAATTTTTTATAATATTTTTCAATGCAATAAGACTTAGGACAATTACTTCATAAGGTTTGACACTGAAAAAATAAACATTGAAATAAAAATAAAAAAATTGTATTGTTTATATTAATTTTTAGTCCCTTTTATATCTAACCTCGTCTTCAATGTTAGGGAGTGCTTATCAACATTATGTGATCCACAAAATATTTGTTAATATATTCCATTAAGCTTTTCTTATTGTTGTCATTGCTGTTGTTGTATTTGTGTGAGCGTATGTTTCCAATTATTGTTCTTTTTTAAATGAGGTGCTGTTGTCAATATTATTCCTGTGTGTCATGTCAACAAAAAAATCAAGCTTCTTTCTCTCAAAACTAATTTAGTTTTATCTTTTAAATGCTTTTGTGAAGTATGTCATGTTTAAATAAATTATTTTTAAGGACGTCTCTAGTTTTGCGCCACATGGACTCAACAAATTAGAGTTTTTCAACGCCAGATGCTGGCTGGCATTATATATATGAAATAAACATATTTTAAGTAAAGAAATTGTTGATTAATTTAATTGTTAACAAAATTCGATTAAAGCTGAGTTCACTCATTATATCTGAACAAAAATTTTGTAAAAACAAATTTTTTTTATATTGAGTTTGATGTCGCTCTTTCTGAAACTCAATATATAAAAATTTTGTTCGTACAAAATTTTTGTTCACACACAATTGGTGAATTCAGCTTAACTTCAACATAATTTTTAAATTTTTAAAGTAAAGGATAATTTTAAGAAACCAGCTTTCGAAAGCCACTGTGTTTTAGTGGAAGTTTATAGGGGTCTTGCTCTAGCTAAAGCAAAACCTTAGTGGTTTAATGGTTTAAAAGTTGCGATTTTGTTATTTATAATGATCCGCGTCCCGAAAAGGCGAAGAATAAGAAAAAGAAGAAAAACTCAAGGGTCACACGAAATGCCAAGAAACGACTAAAGGCAAGGTTTGATCGTCTGAAATTCTGTTTAGTGTCACAAAAGAAAGTCGTTGTCACAAAACGAAGTTGTGTCTGCATTAGTGAACGGTTTGAATGCTATATTTTATGCTTATGAATACATTCACAAAGAAGGTGCCTTTTGTTGACAATATACATTAATTCAGTAAAGCAATGCAAAACACTACTCATAAAAAGAGAATTTTACGATTAAAAATGTATGCATTGCTTGCCTGCTTCAAAAGTTAACTTACATTCTCAATAGCAACGAATACTTAACGAATGGTATGAATGTTTTTAATGCTGATTTAATACATTTCATTTCATTATGTTCATTTTGTATGATAGAAAAAATTTGCCATATTTGACTCTTTGCATTTTTTTTTAATAGTACGCAAAACAGTACAATTTATTTTATCTAAAACATTCTCGCACTTCATTATTTTTGAAAACTTAACTCCATTAAAACACAAAAACATAAGCAAAATTGAATGCTTACAAACAATACACCCAAAAAGCAACGAATACTAAACGAATGGTGTGAATGTTTTTAATTGTTTTCATAAATAAATTGTACAGAAGGCAATCAAAAAAATTAATGAGCTTATACGTAGCATTGGATATTTATATATGTTGTTGTCGATTAAAGGCAATGTAAAAGCAATGAATTTATAAATAGACAATAAATGTGAATGGTTTCATTCTGTTCTGTGGTCTACATCCAGTTATTAAGAGAGATAGTAAGGTTCTTTTGTAATTCATCAAATGGCAAAAAATAGTATGTAAAGCCTGGCCAACCAGGATACTGAAGCCGTCAAGGTGGGATCAAAAGGGTGTCATCTTTTATAAGCAGCTAAATCTAAGTGGAATATGCGAAAACTAATTGTAAAATAAAAAATTAAAGTTTTGCTTCACCCGCTATAAATCCAAAACTTTCTGACGCCATTACACACAAATAAAAAACATGGTCGAGTATGGTCACGGTAATATGATCGCAGACAATTTTGATATTCTATGATCACTGCAATCGTTATATGGTTGCCTCAAACATAGTCATATTTTGCATCAGCACCATTCACATATATATTGTTACAAGAGTCATCATATGTTTGTCTCATTTATCAACTTGGTTACTACGGATAATCATAAATATGTTTCTCTTAGATTATGATTATCATATTTTCTATATATATGTATATATTAAAAGTTTCTGACATTATTTTTTTTTGCAAAATATTCGTATAAAAATTCCATTAAATTTGTATTTTTTTTAATTTTGAACAAAATATCAATTAAAAAAAATTGTTAAACTTATGTCAAATTTTTGAAAGGCTCTCTTACTTACACATACATACGTATGTGTTACTTACACATACATACGTATGTAATAAAAATATTAAAAATTTTTTTTGGAAATTTACTACAAAAATTATAACATTTTCGGTCGTTAAAAAAATGTCTACTAGTTAGATAACCTGGATTGAATAGAATCAAGCGCCAAGCCATCGCTTGTCACTTTCCAGCGAAGAAAGATAAGATACCGGCCTTTATACCAAAACTAGTGCAGCCTTTAATACTTTAATTTAAAATGATTTAAGTCAGTTGGGAAATTTCTAAATGTTGCTTTATTAAGATAAAAAAAATTGTTTTGTGCTTTTACACATTTGTATTTCTTTTTTGGCATTACCTTAAGACGTTGGTTAAGATCAAGAAGTCAGAAATGTTAAAGAAGTTTTAAGACAACATCAAAGAAAAAAATTGTTAACATTATGGTAAAAAATTAACAAGCGACGTGCTAGTGATGCTATTTTGTAAAAAGATATGCTTAAACATAAAAAATACTCATTCCTCTAAACTTTGTCTCTATTTTAATCAGAAATTTAACACTCTTTTAACATTATCAATGACAAACAGTCATAATGATAACATCAACATCATTATGCGAATGCTTTTTGCATTGAGCAACCAACAGAAATAATTAGAAATTCATTTATCTGCCATGTAATTTTGAGGAAACCCAGTCATAATACCACAATTAAATTTTACCACACAACCACTTGACAACACCATCATGACTTAATAGAATATTTTTAATGTAACCGAAAATGTGCAAAAACACCTGCATTTCCACAAATGCACACCCATAATTGCACACAGGTGAAAGAAGGATATTGAATTTACACGTATCAAATGTTATTTCATTACTAATGTTTATTAGTTTATAATGGAAACATTTTTAGTTTAGTTCAAAACGTAAAATTGCACAAATACATCGACTGAAATGCACACGCAAGCTGATTACGACGACATCCATAGAAGCGGAAATAGCTAATGGTCGAAAAAGGAAACCATTAATAAGGAGGTGGATAGGGGGAAAGTAAATATATATTCAGTTGATACATCATTTTTCAGAAACACAAACGTAAATATAAATTTTATGTTTTTATGTTTGAATAGTCTGAAAAAGTCTCTAGTGAAGCCAATCATGCATCAGCTTAAATTTAAAATGGTTGGTTGACTATTTGAACTAAAACAGTGCTTCTTAAGCTTTTAAACATTTAAATTGAAAATATTGTTATTATCGATACTTTTCAAACCTTCAATAATATTGCATTCAAATATAAGTACATTTAGCGAAAATATTTTATAAAATTAAAATTTTTCAAAAATTTTTAATGGACAGAAAACATTTTTAAGAATAAATTTATCAAAAAAGTCTTTGTAAATAATTCATTAAATAATTAAGAGTTAAGCAAATTTCATTGTTTTGCAGAAAATTTTTATTATAAAAAACTTTTATTATAAATTTATTAATGAATTTTATTCTGGCTTAAAGTTCTTATATTTTTGAAAGTGTGAT
>NDXZ01044337.1:0-10098 GCA_003055125.1 Paykullia maculata | reverse complement strand
TCAGCCTGCAGCACGCTGCATTCGTCAGATAGTCTGAATGACATCCGAATACCCATCTTCTCGATGAATATGCCGATCATATAGGTATGTTTACAAAAGTTGTTCAATTTAACTCTGGCTACATTTTGGTAGAAGATAGTATGGGAAAAAAGAAAGATTCCTGCGAGCTATGCTAAAAAAAGAAAAAAAAATGCAACAATTTTTTTGCATTTGCTTAAAAAATATACAAAAAAATGTTTTTTTCGGCGATAAAATGTTCAAAGAGTTGTTCATTAGATATCTACCTACAACTTTGCCGAAGACATGAAAACTCTACCACTAAGTCTAAATGAGTTATTGGCTAAAAGGTTATGGTACCAGTTTTCGGAAAATTCACCAAGTGGCCTAATATGTTGAGGCCCATAAAATTAAAACGCAAACTAATATTGCAAAACGGAGCTAGGATTTTAGTCAGCTCAAGTAGTACTATTGAACCTATATAGCCAAGTCTGTGTACTTTTTTCACTGTCGCACAGGGTAATTAATATAAAATTGTTAAAGTTAAGTTTAAGAAGTTACAAACAGAAACTAACATTTGATTGATAAAATATGCAATTGATCGCATCAACTTTTAACACTCTTTATCAGTAATATGTTAAACACATAGACGACTGCGGCTTCATAACTACACGAAAACAACTTAATAAAAATGAAAACGACATATTATTTTTTTTTGTTTTAAGCCTCTTGTTTGTTAATGCATTTTAATATTTTTTTACTTTGTAATGGTCTTTTCTGTTAAATAAATAGAATAGTTTTGAGCTTTCATTTATTTCACATTTTTATTATATTGGCATCATTAGATCTGTAAATTTTTGCTTACAAAAATATAAATTCGCCTAAGTGTGCGACAGCGACAGCGGTAACGGATAGCGTCAAAATGATTATCTTTATAAAAACGGATTTAGTTTAACTTTAATTTTGGTTTGACGTGAGAATCATGTTTCACATTATAAACTTTTCACTAGTAGGCAGACAGTATGTAGTAGTGATTAAAAGGTATCTACAGGCGTAATGACATGTCACATACGAAGTTTAATTGATTAGCAGCAATATGTGTTAAATATTGAGTAGGGAAAAGTAAAAACTTTAAGTGACTAATTACCACTTAACTATTCAAATTTTATTTATTTATTTTATTTATTTATTTTTTGTTATGTCAAATGTTTTTCTCATATTTTTTTGTTTATCTGCAAATAAAATAAAATCTGGCCTTATAAAAGTATTTAAATTTATTTCGAGGAAAACGCCAACTACAACTTAACACTCGTTTATTGATAAAAAAACTTAATATTATTTCCCCTTAAAAATGTGGAACTGGATCCCATTCAATGTTGCACATTTTTTCGATACATCGGCACTAACACACTCACACCCAGTTGATAACATTTTTTATCTCAATAATCTTAATTTTATCATTCTGAAATGTTGATATTTTAACAGAATTTCTGTAAAAAAATGAAGCACTTAACGAAATCTTGACTACAGATGGTGGCTTTTCTAAATTAAAATTATAAAAAGAAATAAATATTAATTTATAAATTCTTGCAGCTTATTTAGCAGGTTTATGTTATGTTGTCATTGCGTAAATGTCACTAAAAGCAAACGATTGATATGCACAGAAAAAACTAAAAAATTGTTTTAATCACCAAAATGATTCAACCAATGAAAAAAATGTTCAAATTTGCACCTATCACCAAAATGATGATATGAATTATTTAAAATATTTAAAATATAAAAACAGCGATTTTTTTCCAATTAACAAAATTTTAGATTTCAATTAAAAAAAATAATTAAAAAACAATTACTTTAAACAAGTTGTTAATTGAATAAATCAATATGTTAATTGAAAAAATATCAATGTCATGGAAAATAACACATATGCGCCATCTATCGTTGCCTCGAAACAATGTCTCATACGATTGGGTGGTGTGTACAGATCCTTGCTAAGTTAAGGGGTATGTGTGGCCTTTTTTGAAATTTTAATTTTTATTTTTTTTAATTTCTTCCTCTGCCTTCGGTTTCAAAGTTCGACGCTCTAACAAATACACCATGCAACCCACAAAAATATAAAAAGCAAAATCAGTTTTTAATATTTTAAAACTTTTATGGTAAAAAATCAATATTTTCCAATTAAGACAGTTGATTGAATGAATTAATTATTTAGTTCAAATAATTTTTTTTTTCCAATACAGCACCTAATTGCAAAAAAATATAAAAATAAAATTGTTGATTAAATAATTAATTCCATTATTTAAAACCGCAATTAAATTTAATCCTGAATTCTAATAACATCTTAATTGAAAAAAAAGTGCCGATATTTTTTCTGTGTGTATGTTTTCAATATCTAAGAAAAAACATTTAAAAAAATAAAAGGCATTTGGAATTATAGTAAAACTGAATAAGAATAAGTATCGATTAAGTCGCATTTGTCTATCTGTGGGTATCACTCTTAATGTCAAACTATTGAGTCCAACTAAATAAAAATCCATTCAGAACTTTTTCTCGTTTCTAGAAGCAGTTCGGTATTAAAAGCGAAATAAATCCGTCAAAAATCCGTAAATAAGTTTAATTTTTTAAATTCTTATTAATATTTTTTAATCAACTAATTTATTGGATTGAATATAGTAAATAGGTTTTCAGTTACTTTGGCCAATAAATTATTTAAAAAAATATTAAAGTATAAGATGATTAAAAACATTAATATTAAAAATATATTAAAAATGAATTCAAATATTCAAAATCCGCTCAATAGCATAATAAATATGGTAAAGCATTTCTCCAAACTTTCTCAGCATAACTACTTAAACATCAACATTACAACAACAAATTGCTGCTGTTCGGTGCACTAACACATACAAACTTGTGTCGGTTTGTTGACACATAATATTGTAAAGGGTTTTTAGTGCTGATTACAAACAGTTAGAAACAAATATAACTTTTAAACTGTCACTCTAATTCATTTGAAACTTAAAATATCTAATGAAGAGGACTTAGGTTTTCTAAATAATATTTTTAGAAGTCAAAGGTTTGAGTTAAGATAAAACTACAGTTAACTGTATTTGACTTCTTAAAGTCATATATTATATGTATGTATGTATGTGTAAATGAAAAAACATTTTTCTTTTTGAATAAAGGTCGACATTGTTTTCTTATGCTTATTTTCTTTTCAAATAATTTAAATTCTTATCTGCTGAGGGAGAATCTTTTTTATACTCAAACTAAACAAGTCTAATTTAATAGACATTAAATTTGTTAACTTTAAGTAATTACTTTTGCCAAATGATGTCTAGAATCTAAAATCGCAATTTCATTGTATCAAATTTAAGACTAAATATTGGAAAAGAAAATAAGAATAAAAGAATAATAAAACATAAAAGGTTTTAAGTTTACTTGTGTAAAGGTAAATTTTTTGCGGAAAGTTTCGAGGTTTTCTTAACTTAATCACTTTATATAAAACTAGTTTTACTACAAGAACAAATTAAATGGTTTTCATTTTGTGTGTACAGCCGTAAAAACAAACTTGTTGTCGTTATGTGTGTACATTTCGCAAGTATGTAATATGTAATTTTTGAAGACTTTTAACGATTTGGCAAAGCTGCATATGGTATTTCAACTTGTTCTTTTAAAAAAATTTTTTCTTTTAAAATTCCCGTTAATTTAGGAAAATTTTGCTCGTGAATTTCCAAACTGCGAACTCTACTTTAAGTTAAAGAAAATATAAATCACATTTTCATATCCTTTTTAATTTCTTTGTTATTGTTTTACCCCCCACTGTGTAAGTTTATATGTCTAACATTTAAACATATGTTACAGCAGTATAACAAAACTGTGCCACATATTGTGCTCATATGTATCTCCGTATCCTGGTAATTACATTGATTTCCTAAAACCTATTGTCAACTTTTGCCACTTAAATAAATTATTTTTCTTATCATTAAACTTAATTTGTTGTTTTTTTGATTAAATGTTTCAGTTATTCTTTAATTCGCTTGTTATCCGTAAATATATAATATGTTATTTGCCTAATGAAATTATAATAATAATAATGAAACTAATGACATTTTAATGTTTTTAATTGCGAAAAAGCCCCCTTTAGGCTTTAATTAATATTTATTACATACAAACATACATATGTATACTTTTTGTAAAGGGATTTAGCATTAAAAATTAAGGGGGGGTTTTTTTTTAATGGAAAATGCTTTTAAAGTGTAAAAATAATGGAAATATATGAGATATTGTTATTTATAAAGACTATTGTTAACATACTATTGCTAAGAGAATGTCAATGTTGTTAACATTGAATGTGACATTAACAGTTGAATTTTTAATTAATATGTATATTTAAACAATGTCTTATATCTTATTTAAACTGTAACTACTATGTATAGTTGCTTTGTAGTATCTGCTTTTCATATAAAGAAAAAATTCTTTATTAAATTATAACTTAAAATGTGTTTATTTAGATTCTATTAATTCGTCTTTATCAAAAAAGTTAATCAAAAGAATGTTCTAAATTTACTTTTTGGTGCTTTGTATTATTAAGGTTTTTTCTTTTATATTCAGCATTTAAAAAAAGTCTAAAAATAAAGCGCAAATTAATACAAACAAAAAAATGTTTATCTAAAACTAATAACTTGGTTTTTCCTATTCCCAAAAATTCTGTCTTTTATTGTGCTTTAAAGTCTTTTTTTTTTAATACAATTTTGTTTTAGTAAGATTAAAAGAATTTCATCGACTAACCCAGTAGGAAGAAATCAAATATGTTAGTTTTTTTTATCAGTTTATTTTTGTGCAAAAATCATTTCCACAATCTTAATGAACTTGTTTGCAACCTTAAGATATTTTGCTTGAAATTCTTTTTATTGCAAATAAAAATTTTACTTTGAATATTTTTATTACAACATTTTGTTTACTCTTTAACAAAACTGAATAACACAACAATTTTTTTACAATAAAATAAATGACCTTTTTATGTTTTACTTTTATTATCACAATAATATCTTGATCAAAGCTTTTATGCAACTGAATTAATGAATGACTTTACCAGCTAAACTAAGCATTTTAATATGATGCAATAATCTCGGTTCTAGTTGAACTATGCGGATTAACTAGTATAAACTTAGAAGTACTAATCTTAATTAAATCAAACAGTTGCCACCAGCAAGTAGAGACTTTTTATGTTAAGTTTATTTTCAAACGCCTTAGGATGTGCTTTAGATGTTTTAAAGGAGTTGACTTAAGGTATTTAAGTGTTGCCCAAGTGTTAAAATAAAAGTTTTTTAAACTTAATAATTTTGTATTTAATATAACCTTTCTGTTCTTTCTTTACTTTTTTCCATAATTATTTTGTAATACAAAAGGCATAAGATGTTATTCACTTAATAAAACCGTTCTTTTTTTGCCATTTATTTTCCAAAGAAGGTAGAAATATATATTACAGACAAAAGCAAACTAAATGTTATTTAACTCTTGAAAAAAAGAGTTTTTTGAAAATTATCTATAAATAAAAAAAATGTATTAAACAAATTTATATTAGGCCTCATTAGGACTTTCTTTTAAGTCTACAGCAGAAAAATTATACGTACGTCAACAGCAGCATACCCAGGTATGCGCATTCATTTTGTACGGGATTGTTTTTATACCCTTCATCACAGGTGGCAAGCGATTATATATATTTAAGTTTGTCATTCGGTTTGTACTTTCTACGACCCCATAAAGTACAAATATCGTGGATCCTTATAGATAGGAAAGTCGATTAAGCATGTCCATCTGTCCGTGTTGAAATTAACTTTTCTCAGCCCCTTGACGTCCTACGGACCCGTTACTGGTATCAAACTATCAGAAATTTCCCCGTTATTCTTCTAATTGAAAATCATCAATCTGACAATTAACGGGATATAAGCAAAAAAAGACAACTTTTTTTATTTTTTACACAAAAATTAATTATACGTATTTGTGTGCAAGACATGCCTTTTGGGAAACTAAAAAAAATAATTAACGAGTTATAAGTAAAAAAGATACATCTTTTTTTTAAATGTTTTTTTCCATTTTATTCAAAATTTATTTATATTTGCTTGTAAAGCCTATAGTACACGAAATGTAAAAAACAACATGCGCATGTAACTCTGACGTAATTTTGTCGTCATCATGAAGCGACATTTGCTACACGTTGTGTCCTTTACTTTTTGACTTTAAAAACACCCAGTTACATCTCGTGTACTATCAAAATTTTACCGCATGTAGCCCCTACAACTTATTTTAAAAATGTTACCAATATGCTTAACATTTTTGTGACGTCATAGTCACATCTGCATGTTGCTTCTCACATTTCAGAACTATAGGCTTAAGATATGCCTTTTAGGAAATTGGAAAAGCCCAGAATCCGCAAAGATATGGACGAAGAACCTATATGGGCAAAAATTTATATCATAAAAATCAAGTTTGCTTAGAGCTAAAATACCTTACAAATATGTAAATACATACATATATACAAACATACATACGTAAATAGACTTCTTTTTAAATACCTACACGTTGTGAAGAGTATGTTTAATTTTATCTAATGAAGCGACAAACCTTCACAAGGAATGGCTGCGTCCGGTGAACGGGGAAAAAACGTAGGTAAAAAAATGATAACAGATTTGTGCGTCAATATATTCCGCTGTAGTAAACGAAGCATTGTGTATGACATTTTCTTTACCAGCTACAATTTAGCAAAAAGTTTGATGATGGACATCAATTATCGATGTTGAGAACATTGAATAAAAGGCGAAAATTTGTTCCACGACAATTTGCTATTCCAAAAGGACGTGAAGTCGAATCTACCATATTCGGTTTTAGCAACGATATAACAATGTACTCATACGTGTCGAAGAATAAGAAATCAGTTATAGTTCTTACTTTAATGCATTACAATAAAAATAAAGGCGGCGCTGACAATATTGACAAATATCTGGCAGAATATTCTACCAAGCGAACATAGATAGCCTTTATCGTTTTTTTATAACATTTAGATTTAGGTGCCTTTACTGTGATCATAACTTTCGTGGAGAACCACCCAGAGGGGAATGCTTCAACTAGCCGGTGTACGATTTTTCTGCACAAACTTAGCGGACAACTGGTATAACCTGAAGTAGAAGGTAAAGCCAAAAATAACCGCATTACTAGATTATTCTCAACACGGAATGCCATTGAGCCCATAAAAGGTGGTCCTTTAAAAGAATTGATGCTGCAGTAAGAGGCGAGGAATAAAGTGACAACACTCGCAGAATAAAACCAAATTGTTAATTTTACATTTGCACTGATGAAATTTTTTCTAATGACCGACTTCCTTTAAGCAGTGTGGTTTTTCTCGATCTTTTTTCGCTCTTCTATTTTTCCTTTTTCTTCCTTTTTTCTCCTTTTTCTCATCCGATGAAGCGCACAAAGAGCCGACCGCAGGCTTAAGTGTATGCCTTAAGGAGCATGAGACCCTTCGAGGCTCCTTCTATCGACCAACCTACCTACCTTCTACATTTGTACAAAACATCGCCCAACAAATGATAATTGCATTGTGTGTGCATCACATTCTATTGATTGCATTCAAAAATTTCCAAAATAATCACAATTTTTTAACTTTTTATGTTCTATTTTATTGATATTACAGTTTTATTTTGTACCTTTTTAAAAACATTAACTTTTTTTCAAATTTTATGAAATATTTTAATGCATTTTCCTATACATACCCGGGTATGCTGCTGTTGAGGTAAGGGGTATAAATTGAAAAGTGGCCATATCTCTAGCCACAGTCGTCCAATTCCACTCAAACATGAGAATATGGTTTAAAACACTTTTGTTTAGGATATCATGAAATCTCAAATCGATCCGATTGCTACTTCCCAAGATATAGCTGTTTTAAAACGCAAACCATACCCGGGTATCCTGCTGTTGACATAAAAGTTAAACACAGGTAACACTGATTTATATTCATGTACTTATGTATAAACAAATATGTTTGTATAAATATTTATCCTTGTACCTTAGAATATAAATCATAAATATAAATAACTTTAAAACAGCTTAAATGTATGTAGATGCCATTATTTATTTAACTTTTTTTTTTTAAATTTGCAGATTCCTGCACGGAAGTGTGTTTTAGTATTGTGGGAGGGTAGCGATTTATATGATACATTTAGATAAGATTATGTGTAACCGGGTGTACACGTACGTGTTTGCCAGAGATTATAACTAATAATTGTTGTCATGTACATTTGTAACAAAACGAAAAAATATTTAACATTCGAAACATTTATTGCAATGACCAAAACGAAACATTATAAAATTCTAAAACATTGTTTAAAAAATATGAAATCATTTTGGGTATTTTTTTATTTTACATCACAAACGTACAAAACGTTATTAATCCGTGTTACATGATTGTAGTTATCTGTGTAGGGTGCCCTAACGGATTGGTCTGTAGTGTTTTAGATGCTATGTCTATGGATTGCGGGTTTAAAAAAGATCTTGATTTGTTAAATTACAACGGGCCGTACTTTGTCTGGAAAGAAATATTTAAACATAATTTGTAATTTAAGTTGTTGTCCGTGGCAATAACGTTAAAGTTATCTAAGCTTAAGGATGCTCATCAGAGAATAAATTAATTTCTCTTAAAACTTCAAGTCAGATAAGTTTTTCTATAGGAAGGTTTGTATAAGTAAAAAATAATCAGTTTTTTTTTAATTTTTCTAAGCAACGAATGAAACTCAAAAAATAATTTAATATTGGTCTTATTTATTAGTTTTAAATCGATTAAATAAATAATTTATTTAATAGTTTTCAGGCATAAAATCGGTTCTTTTGTGTTTTAAAACTTTAGGGAAAGTTTTATCCTGAATCTGTTTACTCTCAACTGTCTGACCTTAACCAAGATCTTTTTTAACACAGCTTAAATGGTAAAATTAAAATAAACAAAAATTTATTTAACATTTACATGTGTCTGTGAACCTAAATGTGTAGGTTTGCGGTTAAAAGCAAATTTAAAATCAGCACACAAATGTTTTTACACAGTGGTGGCTTAAAACATATTATTTTAATTTACACTCGCCGTAAAGGAAGGAAGAAAGCAACAAAGTTCGACACTGAAAATATTTTTCAAATGGTTAACGCAGGATTTTTTTTTTGTTATAATAATTTTAGTCGCCTTACAGTTTGTCAAATACACCTTTAATGGAAAACCACAAAAAAATAAAAATAAAATAATTTTATTTAATTTTTAACAATTATTTTTCTTAGTGTAAGTTAAATTAGCTGATTTAGTTTTTTCTATTAAAATTGTAACAAAACAAGAGCCACATAAGTTTGTATGTTCGTCAACGCCAGCACCAACAGCACTTTGTAGACACAACACAAACTGTTGGAAATTAGAAGTTCATAAAGACCATAACTGTTTTAAAAATCAAAATGTTTTCTAGTTTCATATGTAAATACACACAACAAGTGTAATAGCGTAGACAGACGACAGCGTTTATTTGCATTAAAAGCTCACTAATGTGAATTAAAATTTTACTCTGACAGACGACAGTTTTTGCACATAGTAAACAGCTGTTTGTTTTTCAACCAATTTTTTTTTATCATTTACTTCGAGATCAAATGGATAGAAGGCAGAAAATACGACTAGCAGCTATGCTGTTAGTGAGAAAGCACTAATTATTTGAAAGAAAGCTGAAATTACTTTGGCTGAAACTGCTTCATCAGTAGGATACTCTGAAATAAGAGACAGGCAATTGTGAAAATTTGTAGGTTTTATATTAACTTTATAAATGTGCCCATTAATTTTTGTATGTCGCAAATCGGTGGTACGTTCCATCCACAGCTCTAACAGAACCTGTGCATCGCTTTAATAAAGTCTTTTCTTTTTAAGTTATATTATAAAGACGTACATCATTTTTCGAATTTTCGAGCATCTGGATGCACTTTATCGAACAAAAGGTCCTTTGTGAAAACGAGAAGCCGAAAAAGTCATTTTTTATAGTGACCGGCTGTACCTACCAAAATCGAAACACCATAATGAGCAATGCC
>NDXZ01044320.1:0-13248 GCA_003055125.1 Paykullia maculata | reverse complement strand
GGTATCTCTTTTGAAAGACCAAAAAATTTTTATATTTTTATCTTAAAACGCGTACAAATGTAGCGTGCGTTACGCAGGATTACCCCATATATATGTAGTCAGTTACAATTTTTCCGGCAACAGATCTTAACTAGTGTAATCAATCAAAGGACATTATGATTTCTTGTAAAATATTAATTTTAATAACAATGCCTTGACAATTGCAAATAATTCAATTCCTCCCGGAATATAGAACAAGGGGTTGTATAATTGATTATGTATTTAATTAATAAAACAATATATTATAAATTTTTAAAAAATCTTTATAACAAAAAAATTGTTGTAATCAAATTAAAAAATTTTAGTTTTTGCAAGGATTTTGGGATGTAAAATCGGGTAAAAAGAATTTAAATAAATTGTTTCGTAAACCACATAATTTGGAACCAAATATCAATAAAAACGTCAAAAATTAATTAAACTTTAAATGCAAGTTCGCAAAAAAAACGGATAAGAGGATCCAGTCATAACTCATACAATATTAAAATTTCTTAAAAAAAGTAAATAAAATATATATAACTCTCTCTCCCTTTCTCTTCCTATACATAAATATTTGTACATTTAAGTTATTTAGTGTGAGTACATACTAAAATTATGACGTTAAATTCTTTTTTTCTAAACAAACTTTTCTTACTTTCTGTATAAATTTTTAAACATTAAAAAAAATCAACGAAATTTGATAATCAAAAACTATTTTCCTTCACTTAACTCCATTGTAAAATGAATTCTATGGAAGTAACAGAAAATTAAATAAAAAATAAACCTCAAATAAGGTATTGATCAATCGCCAAGTCTAGTATAAAATTACAACTGAATAAATATTTGATTATATGGACTATTTTTTTTTTCTTTTGCAGTAACTTGAGTTCGCAATAAACTTGACACTGAAGCTAAAACATTAAAAATTGTTCTTTAACAATTTTTTTTTTAATAACAATGTCTGTTTAGTTTTAATAAAAATTACTTGTAAAAATAAATTTACCAATCGGGTCAAGTTAATAAATGAATAATGTTTAACTCAACGTATTTACTTTCTTTGTTGGAAAAAAAAATGTTTTAAGTTGAGTAATGAATTGTCATATCTACATTCTACATTTTTAGTTTTAATTAATATTGTAGAAATCCTTGACCGAAGATAATATCGAAATGAGTTATGAGTCTGCCCGTCTGTGTGTGAGAAATATTCTTACCGAATTAAATAAAATCCACCGAAATCATTTTTTTTATAATTTTCTAAGGAATTTAAAAGAATATAAAATAAATTGAAATTTTTTACAAGTATGGAACATAAAAACTTGATTAATTTTTAAACCAAAAGTTATAAAAACTGAGTATTCACTTTCTTATTTTTTAACTTGTTGTTCTTTTTATAGGATTTTTATACTTTAAAGGAAACAAAAAAAAGTTAATAAAAAAGATATATAATTTTGCCACTAAGTAAACGATTGTTCCGAGCAATTTTTGGCCAAAAATTATTTAAATCAATTTAGTAGAACAAAAGTTATGAAAATAACTAAGAACTTAACATTTTATTACAAAATGTATTTATGAAAAGAAATCGTCTGATTAGAAGTTTAATTATTTGCAAAAATATGAGCCGGCCTTTTAAAAATTTTACCACAACAATTTTCACTATAAACTTTAAAGCAACAACAAGAAACTGCGCCTGTTCAACTTTCAACCTTGTGTTTGTTCTCAAACACAATTGTTTAAATCCTCATTGTATCGCTTATCATGTATTGAATTGCACTTTAAAATTATTTTGCTGTGAACAGTCAAGTTGTTGCTTTACTAAACGTCAAATAACAATTAAAAATTCCAGTAAATATGCAGAAATATGTCAAAAATATACTTAAAAAAATTTTCTAACAAAAATTACAAATAACAAGCATAACAAAATACAACATTACAACTAATACGATTTTATGGGGGACTTGTGAATTGAACAAATTTGTGCGTGTGTATGTGCGATTAAACATTAAGGTTTAAAATGGTATTTAACACTAAATATAATTTCTAATCTACTGTTAACATTTATACGAGACTTGTAATCTCTAATGCCTAAATTCACTGTCATTAGTTAACTAATGGCAATGGTTAAGCCAATGATATTTTATACACAGGTCTTAGTTTGACATTAGTTAGGGCACCAATGCAATGGCATAAGACAGTGAATCTTGGCATTAGAGAAGAATTCAGGCTTTCTAAATATTTATTATGTTAAGAGAAAAATGGTTTGAGTTTTAGCGCTGGCTTTGCTTAATTACAGTATGTATTTCTGTCCTGGGGGCAAATTACGGCATTCAATATCAAATGAAATTTTGTTCGATCGATCGAGTTTTCTTTACATTTGGTATAGGACCTCCAATTAGAATTTTTTATTTTCGATCGATATCGAATACTGTTATTTGCCCCCTGGTCATATAATTTATTATTATGCAAAGTCGCACTTAATAAGGAAAAGGAAGCATAATTTTTTTTGCAAATTTTAAATGATTTTCCAAATGAAAATATCACAAATTTCTTTTAAAAAAATGCACCCAAGTTTTCGTGTTGTTATTTTCAACATAAACGTTTAAGGCCTTTTCTAATAGGACTCTGGCACTATTTTTCAGGGAGCCCAAGACCGTTGTTTGCAATATCTTAAATAGTTTTATTAAAATATCTTTTACTGCTCAATTTTTTTTTTTTTTTAATTTAACCAACCCAAACATTTTAATAGCGAAACGTGGTGCTTGAAAAAGGAAATTTTTTTGCCGCTGATTGTTTAAGTTTGTCCAAAGTAAAGTTTCACAAAAGAATTGTCGGTTTTCTGAGCAATAGTTTTGGCACGTACAAAATATACAAAAAAGAAATACAATTAATTATTCAAATACCATTAACATTCATTTTAAATTTTATTTTCATTTGCAAAAAGTTTCCGAAAAATAATAGAAAAACTTTTTGCAAAAATGTAGTTTCTAGTTTGAAAACATTCCAAACTCTTTAGTTTTACAAAATATGAGATCAAAGTTATGGTTAATATGTAGTTGATAGATTTTATTAAGTTTATTTTGAATAGTAGTTTTAAACAAAATGAACTTTGTTTACCCCAAGCAAATATTGATTAAAAAAATTTAGTGGTGGCTGCTATAAAACTTTCTAAATAATTTCATAACTACATATTAAGATTTTTTTCTGTTGCTTCGAATTAAGCTTGATGCATAATTTAGCTGTCGTGTTAACTATTCAATAATAAACATAATGCCGTCTTTACCATAAGGACACATGGGGCGCCTGGCCTCAGGGGGCCCCCTACCGAGAATTAATATCATTTTTAAATTAATATGCTAATATTGGCAATTTTCGTAAATATATTTGGTTTCCATTAAAAATTAAAAAAAAAAATATTTATAATTTAAAAATATATAATAAAAAACCAACATATTTATAAATACTTTTATAAGATTTTTTGCTAAATTTTTTATTGCTTAATAAAGGTCTTAAGCCATATCTATGAACATTAAAAAATAATTGGGGTACTCACAAGGTGAGATATAAAGTCAAATATGAGCTAAAATCAAAATCTTTTCATATGAGACAGTTCCTAAAAATTATGGTAATGAAACCAACGAATTTAAATATCTTGCCATTAAAAAACCATATAAATAAATTAGAGGAAACTTTTTCAAACGTTGAAGTTGCCACAAGAATATTATTTTGCTTAATGGATAGCAATTGTAGGAGAGTTTTCAGAGAATTAAAAATAAATTACGAACAAATGTGTTACAAGAACGACTATGTAGTTGGTTAATTATGTGCATTGGGAGTGATATCTTTCGAAAATAGACTTTAAGGATATAATAGAAGATTTTGCAGAAAAAGAGGTATCGAAAGAAACTATTATCGTAAGCAATAGCAGCATTTTATTTTGTGACTTACCTATTATAGTTTTTTTTTTTCTTAAAGCCGTTAATTTTAAAATCCTGGGGGTAAATTACGGTATTCGATATCGACCGAAATTAAAAAATTCTAATTGGAATTCCTATACCAAACACAAAGAAATCTCGATGGATCGAACAAAATTTCGAAGGGGGGCCCTATTTCTAGTGAGCACGAGGGCCCCGGCATAACCAAAGACGGCCCTGAATAAATATTGAATTTTTGAAACTACAATACGATAATTAGGTTCGCTACAATAAAATTTCCAACACTTTGGCAATCCATTTAACTAATTCAGTTAGATTTGCTAGAGTAATTATCATTAAAACGTTTTAAGAAAAAAAAAAACAATAAAAAATCATTCTTAGAATTTGTATTTAAAAAAAGTTATTTTCACTTCCTACTCTTTCACTATATCTATTTACATATGTGTATGTGCATTAACGAATTATTATCTTTAATTCTTATTCTAACTTACTTGTTAGATAAAGAACTTCCAACTTACTTTCCTACTTATTTACTCATATGTTAGTTGGTGTAGCAGCGAATTCTTATTTGGTATTCGTAAAACAATGTTCGTTAGTGATGGTATGAAATGAAAGATTCTTTCTTTCACTTTTCTAACTATCATTTTCTAATAGCAATGTTTACAGGTAAAAGTTACACAACAAGTCTAAGACATCGTCGTCGAAGTCTTTGCGAATGAAGTATGAATTATTAATGACTTGTTTTATTGCTAATTTAAACATACACCATAGAAAGCTACATACATATATACATACATACAAACAAACATTCACGTTAACTACATAAATTCTTTTTTTAAATTAAAACTTCTTACATTCATACCTCCACCAAGTTATGATACAAACAGAAAAGATGAAAATATTAGCACATTTTTTAGTTTGATTGCAAGATCCTTAAACTTAGTTAAACTGATTAAGGAATTTTGACTTAAAAATATTCCATAAAAATAAACCATTTGAATGTGACCTTATCCAAATTGAGCCTTGCATATAAAGTCATCCTAGATAAGGCTGTATATAAGGAATCCAGTTATGAAAAGCGGCAGGTAATATTGATAATAATTATTTAAAAATTTGACAAGCTTTTTGGGAGTGAGAAACTAAAACATCTATAGTGGTTCAGAAGTACTACTGGAATAGATGTGTTTAAGAAAGTTCGAGAAAGATGCATTTTGAAATTGCAACAACACTCAAGCCCACTTGCTCTTGTGTTTGGATATAGAACGGCTAGGCTATGACCGCCTTGTTTAAAGTGCAATGGCTGCACTTCGTTCTTCTTTGACGAACAATAATATTTGCTTTAAATTTATTTATATTTCTTTACAAGTCTACGAGCAGCCAAAGTTGATCTTAGAAAACTGCAAAGATATGTTTTCTGGTACATTTTAGCTTTGCTGGCTTTGACTTAACCACATATCTTGGATTCTGTAGCTTAGGAGATCAATACTATAACTCTGAAAAAGTTCCAGATTTAAAGTAAACTATGTCCTTACTTACGCAAGTTTAAGTCTCTCATATATCAAGAAACACAAAACATTCTTAGTCCGTGTTATTAAGTTGCTTATATCGATTTCCAAGTTTCCAACTGAAACAAAATAAATCTAAAGAGGGTCTAGAATTGCAGCAAAACCGCAAATAACGTTGTAAACCCCATTTTTTGCAAAATCATTTTTTTTTTGACAGATTACCATTCTCCTTACTCTCTTACACTGCTAAAACACCACATCAACCAAATATATGTATCTTTTCGCTGTCAAAATTTTAAAACCAAAATTTCATGGTTTTTTGCATAAGACTGTGTATTATCATTATTTTCGAGAGGTTAAAAAAAGGAAAATAAAAAAATGATGATGTAACTTATAAGTATCACTGGCTTAACATTTTAATTTAATTATAATTTTTATTTTATTTTAATTATACTACATTTTTAAACCAAGAGTCAGGTGGTCTACAACATTATTTTTAACCAACTATATTCGCAGCAAAGAGTTTAATGCCGAAATCACAATTCTTCTTCTCTACACGGTTTATCTTTAAAAGCATTTTCACCATAAACTTCTGTTGCGCTCTGTGGGTTTACGAACTTATTCCAAACATCAAAAATAATTAAGATAGTAAAAAGAGATCTTTACATAACCAAAGCGAAACAAACAATTATTTACAAAATTCTAGGGCCTATGAAACAACCGACATCATCTTTCATTATAGAAACGAAAACCGATTCAGCTGAGATACCCAGAGTTGTTACCAATCGTATCGCCTAGTTTAATTGGTAAACTGTTGTAGCTGCAAAATTTCATTTCGTAAGTTTAAAATGTAGTCAACACTAAATATTTCTTAATTTTTGCAACAGAAGTTATATGGCGACAAGAAAACAAAATTTTATATAAAGAACGAAACGAACGGTTGCAACAATAAATCTATTTCCTTTAAGCAGGGTAGATGCCAGAGAGATAATTGAAAACTCAACGAGATTATTTGCATTTTAGTGTCTGATCGGCAAAACATTAAGAACAGCAGTGATCAATATTGTGAACGTATAACCATAAATAACAAATTTTTGTAGTTTAAATTGCTAAATCATTCTTTTAAACTTAATTGTCTGGTTAATACATTAGTTTTCTATTTTTGCGATCGAAAAGTACACACACTTTCTTTAAAAATAATTTAAAAATGAAATAAACATTTTTAAAAATTCTCGAGTGTAAGGTTTTACAATAGAATTAAGGTCCTTAAACAATAAATCCATAAATGAGTTATAACCTGTTGTTTGTATGTAGATACTGCCAGGTAATTAAATTATAATTTTAGGTCAGAGAAAAAGGAAATGAAATTAGAAGTTAATGTTGAATAAAATTTTCTTTAGGTTTTTTTAGCTTTAGAATAGATCTCAGGAATTTTATATTGGTAGTGCCGAAAAAACACTTAAAGAAATGTTACTGCGTTTTATAGAAACATTAAGATCCTTGTTTCGTTATTTTGAAATAAACTATCTAGAAATCATAAGCACTGATCGTTTGATTAAACTGGAAAATCTATCCCCTTTTACGGGGTAGGTAATTCCTAGAAAAGTTACTTCAAATAGATCCTTGCGATATTATTAATATTTTCCCGTTAAATTGTGTGTATCTTTAATCTGCTATAACTGCTAACATTACAACGCACGATTCTAGACTGATCTATTATACATAAATTCAAGAATTTTAAGACATGCCATGTTGTTTTTTTCCAGTTCTTGCTATAATAATTTTATATATTTTATTTATAAAAAGATAAAAATAGCGAAAATAGACAAGAAAAAAAAACAATTTCTAATATTTTTCTAAGACATTGTTGTTATAAGAAAAGAAATCGAAGTAATCTGTGTGTTCTGAAGAAGTTCCCAACAAACTGCTAAACTGGGAACATGAACGAACACTCTGGTGAAAAAGAAAAAAGCAATTAGAAAAAAAAAATAATAGTTTTGTTTTTTCACGTAATTCTTGTACAACATAAGTACAATGAACCATCCAACCAACCAAGCAGCCACCCAAGTATAGCCCAGATCGTTAGAACATGATTAGTTAGAAGTTGGCTGTTTTCAGTTATTTATGTATGTATTTCAATGTCGATGTGTGACTGACTGTATTTTAGTCAACTTAAGCTGAGGCGCGCTGTTCAATTTTATCTTTTCCTTTTGAATGCTATGGCTGGCATTAGAAAAACCATAGAAAAGAAAAACTCTTCTTTTAAAGGCACAGTGGTAATAAACGTCATACATGTAAGTAGCAATAAAAATATGTTTAACTCTTTGAGCTATGCCGGAGCCGTTAATGGCTAATATTTACATTTCTGCCTGCAACATACATATGAAAGCTCCAATCATAACAATTGGCTTATTTACAAGGTCTCATGAAACCATATGTCCTATAATTATAGCATGAAAAAATTAGACTGTTGTAAACGACTCCGCATAACTAAGTGTGATATTTCAAGTGTAAATCAGCTGATATAAAACAAACAAAATAAAACAATTATACAAATTTGCGACCACAATGTCGAAAAGTGAAAAAACTAAAATAATAGATGGTTTGTGCGAAAAGTATTTTTTGAATGTTGTAATGGCTAATTCAAGTGAATAAACATGAAATCCAATAAAAATTCCGCCACAAACTTTAGTAAAAATTTTTGGTTGAAAAATAAAAATAAATAAAACAGCGGAGGCGACTTAGAAAAATGTTCGGCGGCGTTTAATTTTATGAAACAAGACCTTTTTAGCGTATGTCAGTGGCAGCAGCTCCCGAAATTTATTAGAAACGTAGCGTTTCAGCACATCTAGCTTTTGTATGTATCTAGGAGTATAACGCAGGGGTTTGCTGATTGATTATGACAACACAATAAACATACCATACGGAGTAGTATTATTTTAGGACATATTTTGTTTGAAAAGCAACAACAATATTTATATGTTATTGTGAAATTTTATAACAATATGACATGATAGGACCCCTTGTGAATAAGCCAAATATATTGTGTCATTGACACTTTTGTAAAATGATAGGACTTTTTTCTTTTGTTTGTTTGTGCTCTCTACCAGCAAACATGTTTGAACTGAAAATTTAAAGATTTTTTAAGAGGTGTTAGTTAACCTGCAACAAAAGTTTTGACTGTTATAGATCTTTTATTATATTTTAATTTATTCGATTGAAATTATTTTATTTATTTGTTTAAAATAACATTCCAACATTTCGAAAAAAATTTTATAAAATTATATTTTAACGTTATCTTACGTTATTTTGATTTTTATTTAATACAAAACGCAGAATGAGTTTAAAAATTTACATACTAATATAAAAAAAAAATTTTTTTGTCGGCTTGTGCGAAAGCATTTTTGCATTTTACGAAAAATGTTGCTAAAAATATTGTAGTCTTGAAATCTGTAAGCCAAAAACGAATATATCTTAAATAAAAATAAAAACAATATAATACATACTGCTAAATTTTGGTTAAAGTTATACGATATAATAAATTTATTGCTTTTGATCCAGTCGGCTTTTGGCCTTAATTTATATTATCGCAGGGAATATTTTAAAATATTTATATTAACTACAATATTTTTGGTCATTCACACCACTGTAAAATGTTTGAACTTTTTTCGTCTGTTTGCTGTTTATTTGCACATGTTTGAAATAATTGGTTTTAACAGTTGATAGCAAATGTTTTCTTTTAAACTTTGGTTAAAGGTTTGAGTTTTAATTTTGAATCGAATTCTGAGTTTGACAGATGACATTTAACAAAAGAATTTTTTTTCTTTGTAAAAAATCTATTATTCCCAAATCATTCACAAACAAAACTTACTTATTTTGCTGTTAACATTCAAAACATAATTAATAAAAGAGTTTTAAAATAATTTAGAAATCAAAGCATTTTTTAAAAAGAAAAACAAACCTTTAATTTTTGTCCCAAGTTTGTCTTAATCTGGGACAATAACAACTACAAGCAATATTATTAAAGTTACGACCTTTTATTTTTAAATATTTATTTTCTACTTGTTAAATTATATTTATTGTTAAGCTAAATTACTATTCGATTATTATTTTTTTGATTAAATGAAACAGTATTTTTATTTTTGCTTGAATACAACAAAAAATTCGTGGTACCACATCGAGCTTTGCCATAACTCGCAAACTGCTGAAATTTTTCCATTACTATCTTTGACAAACTTGTAGCCAAAGTAAAATAAAACAACTTTTGTGAACATACCTATACGATCTATATGTGTCTAGGCACCCTAAATAGCTAATAAAAACCACTTTGTACCTCAAATATGGTAGTTTTTTAAAATTTTTTGACGTTTAAAAATAAAAATTTTTTTTGTTTTATTGTTTTGTGTTATACTATTTGTTTGACATATGTGCATACATATGTATTTAAAATATATTTGAGACCCCTTTCGTCTATATCTAAAAAAAGGTGTTTTTCGCTAAAAAGGGTAATTTTTGCTTATAAGTCGTCTGAACATGTTCAGATCATATAAGTATGTTCACAAAAAGTGTTTTATTTTACTCTGGCTACATATTTGTAGAAGATAGTAGAGGAAAAAAGAACGATTCCTGCGAGCTGTGCTCAAAAAAGTAAAAAAAAATCTAATTTATTTTGCGCATTTGCTTAAAAAAATACAAAAAAAAATGTTTTCCGGCGATAAAATGTTCACAAGGTTGCTCAATAGATTCCTACCTAAAACTTTGCTAAACCATTAAAACGCTATCCAGACTTAGTGATGAATGAGTTATTGGCTAAAAGGTTGTGGTACCATTTTTCGAAAAATTCACCAAGTCCTCCAATATGTTGAGGCCCATAGAATTAAAACGCGAACTAATATTGCAAAACGGAGCTTAAGTAATACCATCTTAATACTATATATCCAAGTCTGTGTACTTTGCAAAAAATTTTCTTGTCTCACAGTGTAATTTTTCATTTTCGGAGCCTTTTTCTAATTGTTTGACATTAAAAAAAGTTTGGTTTATTGATATCAATTATTTAAAAAGTAAATTCTTTTTTTTTAATATTAAGGAAACATAATTCATAACATAACAATAATATTTAACGCTTAAAAGTTTTAGCGTATAACAATTTTATAAAATTTGAATTCTAAAAATCAAAATGTGTTTTATTTAATGCTTTTAACTTTACTTCATTGGATAATTTTAAAAGCTAAAATTTTTTATAGTTTTGAATTGAATTAACCCAACATACCATACAACAATAAAACTACAATTCAACTTGAGAATAAGAATAATAAAAATATTGAATTATAAGCTTTTCTTAATATCGTTTATAATAATGTTTATAAAATGTGACTTTACAAGCAGTTTTCAACAATGCTTATTATACACAACTGTTTCTAAAATAAACATCATATATTGAAAAACAAAATATGACAATTGAAAAAAATCTAATTTAAATTGAAAATCAAAAAAAAATTTGGTATTTTTTAATTTTGTTAAACGGTTTTAGGACAACGGTATGCTATAAAAAGTGGTTTTAAAAACAGAATAAATGGTTTCGTTTTCTCCTTTTTCAGGAAAAGGAACAATCAATGGTTTATAAAGCCCTAAATTTAAAAAAATTGTTGGAGAAAGCTAAAGTTAAAACAATATTACTTTCGTAAGCTTATTCTACAAATATATGAATAAGCTTATAGTAAGCTTATTTTTACAAGGGTTCCGTTTTGATTTTTCTACAATTGTTACACAATTGTTTTTTAACAAATTCTCAAGCGTTTTTCAAGCTTAAGGCTTGTGTTGTGTTGGTAAGCTTATTATAATATTTTTCTCAAGTCATTTGGTATGTTGGGAAAGTTTATATTTTAATACATGTGAACATATTAACATATATAAATCGAATATATTAAAAAATAATTAAATATTCATATTAAGCCTTTCATTTGTTTATATATTATTGAGTTCATAAAAGAAGAATTGGTTGTTATAAATGATAATAATAATTAATGAAATAAGGACCTAGCAACTTAAATAACAAAAAAATAAAAACAAATAAACATTCATTCATACATACAAACGGAAACAAAAGAAAAAAGGACTAAAAGAACAGTTTCCGAAGGGTATTGGAAAGAAAAAAATCCAATTGAGAATTATTTTTTTTACTCTTACTTTTCATTATTAAGTTGGCCAGGTAAACCTTAAACTACTTAAAAAAAACAGATGTAGGTTTTAAATATCTACCTTTTAAAATTTTTTTTCTTATTAATTTTCTGTATTCTTTCCCTATATTGTTTGGTCTAAAGTATCCCCCTAAAATCTCTGAGAAATTAAACATTTTTGTATTTGATAATTAGAAAACTGCTACCCCCTTATTTTTAAACCAACACTATATTAATCAATATATGTATGTAAGTAAATCCTTTTTTTTTTTGATTTTTTCTTTTCGTGTTTTTTTAAGACTTAAGACTTAAGACTTATAGAATAAGTAACCACTGTAAATCAACTTACCACTCTTAACCTAAAATCTACACCTGACGATAAATCCTATTTTCTAATGTAAGTTAAATTAAAGCTAGAGCAGGATAAAACTAGGATCATAAAGAATAATAATATAAAAGAAGAGTAAAAAGTTGTTGTAGGAAATATGAATATAGGCGACAGGCAAACACCATACCCTATTTCCTAATAAACTGTGAGTTTAATAGATGATATTTACATCTAACACTAATCACCGATCAAATTGTGTTGATGATAAAAACCGTAGCTGGTTTCGAAAATACATTCCACTTGGCTAGTGTCGGCAAAAACTTACTTTTCAAAACATTATTATTCATTTATCACAATAAAAAATTAAATTTCTAAGAAATTTAAAGTGAACTTGAGCCGGAATAAGACCGGAAATAATTGTCTTAAAGACAGATTAAAGTTCGTAAAAGAAAAAAAAAACATTAAAAGGAAATTCTAATATTTCTATTATTATTATTTTATTTTATAACTTACGAAAGGCTTACCTGTCAAACGAACTGTCATACTTTTTCTCACTTTTTGACGCTTATGATCAGTTTACTCTGCCAAATTATCATTAATAGATTGACGCCTGAAGAATGAGATGCGAAATAGAAATAAATTAATCTATCGAAAAGTTCGTTACGCATAAAGTTTTTTAACCAACCTGCGTATATTGTATATTTTTTTCAACAACGAATATTTGGTACGAAAAATTCTTTATGCGTTCCAGTTGTGTTTTTAGGAAAACCAGTTTCTTTTAAATTCGATTAAAAAAATGTGACCACATGTGTTTGGCCTCGTAAGAAATTGGCACTTGTTTGTTGCAAAATAAAGCGCATAATTCTATAAGTTTAATTTTTTTCTATTTGATGGATTTGCACTTCTTATCAGCAAAAATAGTGAATCAGAGCGCCTATGGGTCATTATCATAAAACATAAATTGGTAATCTGATGGTGCCAAGGTCGAAGCCATGTTCAGTAAGTAGTATATGCATATACACACATAATCTATTTGTAGAAGTGATATCAGTTTGCAACAAAGTTTCTTTAGCAATTTAGAAAATTGCATTATCACGAATTTTTTCAATGTTATGCTCAAAAATCCTATGAAGTGCTGTCGAAAAGAAATTTGTGTTGTAAAGTGTAATAATTGTTTTATTTTCTTAAAAATGTATTATTTAAATTAAATACAAATAAAATCACATACATACATAGATGTTAGTTATTACACACGTATACATGAAATACACCTGTATGTAAAAAATGTAATAGTA
>NDXZ01044319.1:0-12913 GCA_003055125.1 Paykullia maculata | reverse complement strand
AATAACATGTTGCCATATGAAAGCAGCTAAAAACATTCACACCATTCGCTCAGTTTTCGTTGCTTTTTGTGTGTATTGCTTGTAAAAATTCGCCACCTGTGGTCAAATTTTATATTTTTAAATACAGTATTGGAAGCATAGCTCTTCCTCTATCGATGCTCCAAGATTCAAAGAGATCTGATAAGTAGTTTAGAAGTTACATACAAATTTATAACATACATACATATACATAAATAAATGTTACAAGCATTAAAACATTTCATATCATTCGTTAAGTATTCGTTGCGTTTGGAAATGCAAGTTTACTTTTGAAAAAGGCAAGCCAATGCATGCGTGGTTATTAGTTACACTTTCTTCTTTTGAATAGTGTTATACATTGCTTCACTGAATTCATGTATATGTGAACAAAAGCCATATTTTTTGAGAATGTATTCATAAGCACAAAATATAGCATTCAAACCGTTCACTGATATGTATATATATATGTACATTCATATCTTGACAATTTAGTAAATTGGGAAAAACCATAAACATGTTATTCCTTGAATATATAATTTGATTTTATTTGCTTTTGACACCTAATTGACTAAGAAAAACTTATATTAGATTTTAGGAGAAAAGCTTGCTACAAAACATAACTTATTTGTAGCAATCATGTAAATAATTTCTATGATCAAAATATTTTTAAAACATGCTGCAATCCTCTTAGGGACACCAACAATTTAAAAAAGGTTCTGAAACACCCTCAAAATGTTAAGATATTTTTAATATAAATTTTAGTTTTGTTTGTTTGTTTTTAGTTTAGTTGGATGCTGCAAGCTAAGGCAATTTTCATAAACATTTTAAATATGGACTCCCTATCAGTTGTTAAATATACGGAAAATCTGTTCATATTGGAGTTACCACGCCTGCTATTTTAACCCCTCTTTGTTTGTACTATGACTCTGTTGACGGCTATAGCAAAGCCGTTAAGAATTAATTTAACTATTTAGGGTTTATCAAGTATGCAAAACTTACATTTTCTTTGTGTTAAAGGTAACACAATAGCTCTTTGGAGAGATCCGGTTTTGAACTGTCATTTTTATAACGATCCAGAAATGCGTTAATAAAAATTTACGTTGAGTTTAGCTAAAGCTTAAAAATTTAACTTGCTGTTCTTTCAAGATTATCATTAGTGCGCTTGAACATTTTTTACTACACCGTTTACATTTTTACTGAAAACGTAAATATTAGTTTTTTATTAAAAAATGCTCTTGTTTCGGCGTTTTGTTTAACTTGATTTATATAATTTTTAATAATATTCTCGGATATTAAGCGATAAAAAATATTTAATGAACATATTTTTAAAATTTTATTGTTTTCTTAGTGACTTCTTTTCAGAAATTAACAAATTTCTAATCAATTATTTGTGGAAATATTTTTTAATCATCTTTGCCACTATTTTTAAATTTAAATCGATTCTTAGTGATAAAGTTTCAGGTATTTTTTACTGTCTCCATATTTTTAGTTATTTGTTTAAGGTGCATTTAGCTTTGAAAGATGTGGGAAAAAATTAAAGGAATTTTAAGGAATCATTTAGGAATTAAACTTCTTGTTTTTATTATATTTACTAATGGAATATAATTTTTAACATATAAAAAATTAATTAAATTAAAAAATTTATTGATATTTTATGGCAGTATTTAATTTCGTATTCAAAATAATTTTTATTAAAATTTTGTTATTTTTTTATATATTTTTATGTTTTCTTCTAAGGAAACCGTGAAGTTTCGGGAATGAAAATAACTATTAAACAAATAAAAAAATTAAAAACTGTATAAAAATATTTCTGTTCTTATAAACTTATAAAAAAATTTTCCTATTTAACTTAAAACAAAAAGTAATTAATGATTTTAAATATTTTTTTTTTTTGGTATTTAATAAAATATCCTATAAGTTTTAGTCAAAATTTTGAATTTATTCTAAAAACATAAAAAAAAATTCCAATTTACTTACAAATTAATAATTATTCCTAATATTTACAAATATTTATAGAATTCAAGTTTTATTTTTGCTTTTGATTAAAGGATGCCATTTTAATGAAAAACAAATGGAAGAATATTAATTTAATTGTTAATTTTGGGTTAATTTTTAATAATTCGGGTGGGCTTAAATACTGGAGGGTGTTAAAATTATTTTAAGGAAAGGAAAGTTATGAAGTTGGATAGTTTGATTAGAGGCTTATAACATGGATTTGAATTTTATATTTTTAAGGATTTTATTTTTTTTTCTTTTTATTTGTTTTGTTTAGGTTAGTTTTTTTTTCAATTTACTTTTAGGAAGAAAAATTTATGAATTTTTTTAAGTTTTTTTTGTTTGTATTTTACTCTTTTTTTATGTCAAGTTTTTTATTTAGTTTTTTTTCTCTAAGTTTTACGATTTTTTTTGTTTAATAATTAATTTTTTAATTATTTAATTATTGTTTTAAGCTTGTTTTTAGATTTTTTACGGTTTTTTTTGGTTGTTTTTATTTAAAAATTTTCGTTATTAATTTAATAATTAACAAATTGATTTTGTGATAAAACCAATAACAATAACCACCTCTCTCATATAGCTACGAGACAATAATATGTGGTGCTGATAGTAGTACAGCTATTGTAGCTAATATTGTGAATAATGTGAATAAGATAAGGCACAGTCTGTCAACGACCATAGCGGCAAATTTCCAATCATTGGCTATATCATTTTCTTCATCTTCTTTGCGAAGCTATTTTTTTTTTAATATATATATACAAACATTAATTCGTGTGTGTATATAATTAAATAGATTTTAGTAATAGTTTTCAACAAAATATAAATTTTAATGTGGGTATATGTGTTAGTAGTGAGTTTTAAAAAGTTAGTTGTGACAAGTTCAAAGGTCATAGATAATATTGATTTTTTTTATTTTTAAAGAAGGATAAGAAAAAAGGGATTAAATTAAAAAGTTAACGTAAAAAAAAAATTAGAGGTGAGTTATAGCAAAATATTAAAGTATTAATGATTTTAAGAAACATCAAAGTTAAAGGTTCAATTTTACAGGGCACAGTGTGGGTCTTATGCAAAACGGATTGTAATAATAATACTAGTAAAATCTATTTGAAATTTTTTAGTCTCAATAGACAAAAAGTTAAGCTTTTTTGTCTAGTATTTGCAGATATATACATTACAGTTAAATGGAATTGGCTACTACGGGGGCAAGCAATTTTAAGGTTATTGTAACTTTTGCAACAGCTTATATATTGATTTCTAAATCATGCTTTAAGCATTCTTTAATGGTTTTTCAAATATTTGATTTCAAAAAATGTATATAATTGTGAAAGATTTATCATCATTTTTTTAACAAGCTTTAAGATAATTGTTTAGTTGTCTGAATTTGTTAGTTCGCAAATTATTTTAAAATATTAAAATTGATGAAAAAATCGTTTTTTTTTAAAAAGAATAATTTTTTTTTAAGATCCGTAGAGACTTAAAAAGTCAGTTCTTAATATTGAAAATTATTTTTTTAAAAAATATCTCTAAAACCATAAGACGGTGAAAGTAAAAATATAAAAAGTTTTTATATGCCGAAGCGGATAACTTTGTTTCACTGAAGCGCTATGTATGATAAAAGTATATATTTTTGTAGACTACAACTCGAAAGTCTATGTACTTGTCTAGTGGCATTTTATATTTCAAAGAAATTGGGTCGAAGTTAAGATAATCTCCAATGTACAGGTCATATTTTATTTTAAAAGAGCATTTACAAAACTAAAACTGAACTTAATTTAAACTACATCTGAGCTAAAGGTAAACTTTAACTTAATTGGAATTGAACTGGTTTTAAACTATAGATAACTGGCCAAAAAGCAAAACAGAACTGAGCTTGAAATAAGCTATAACTGAACTAAAAACAAACAAGAACTAATCAGGAAATGAATAGGACAGCTAAACAAGTTTTCAATTGTATTTTAACTAAAACTAAGCTACTGGCACTGAACTGTATTTAAACTATGTTGATCTTTACTAAAACTATTTGAATTTGAATTAAAAAGGAAAGTAAAGAAAAGAGAAATAAACTCGTTTTGAGCTTTACTTGAATTAATATTGATCTACAACCAAACTTTGTTTGAACCTAAACTAGTTGTTGAAAACTGAAATTGAAGAAAATTACAATTGAACTGCAAATAAACATAAACTGCCCTATAAGAGATGTTGAGCTATACTAGAAATAAAATAGGACTAAACGACTTATAAAATTGAACTGCTCTGTAGAATTGAACCTTTAAAAAAGATCTAAAAATTTCTACTTAAATACAAAATCGTACCTGATCCGTAATGAAACGTATTTCCTTTAATATTAAACTTAATTCATATTCCGTTTGTGTTTTTATACATGTATGATGAGTTACAGCATCTGGCATTCGAGTACTTCCTATGGGACCTATGCTACCATCATCACCTTGTCTAAAGCAGCGGAATAAAATAACATAAAATTAATTTATTTGATTTAAATTGAATAATAGAAACATGTTTTTAAGCAAAATTCCTTAATTAAATACCCATAAACTGTACGATAAAATGCTGGATTATGAGGCAGTGTACCACCAGGTGTCATGGGCCGAACATTGCGAAAGTCATCATCAATATCCAAAACATTGGCCAGTAAAGATTTCGAGGATCTAAAGTTATAGACAGAAATACAAATATTTGAATAAATCTTTAACATGAAATGATAAATTAATTTGTTTTGTTGGCAACTGTTTACCGCTCTTTTAGCTCCACATCGGATAAGATTTGATGTTTCCTTTCCGACGATGTGTCCGAACAGGGTGTTGATGAAAACTCTATTATTATAGGTCTACCTGGACGTTGCATGCGTAAAACCCAGGGTAACCAGCATAAAAATAACTTTCGTATCTAAGCATTTGGTTGGTTTTTCCCCCATTTTTTTGTGTTGGTTTTTTATAAATTTTAAATTAATTTAAGAAAATATAAAATATTAGTAAATGGTTTCTCTTTACGTATTAAGAAGGTTATTTTTAGATGAGTTCTTGGTGATTGATATCTTGTTTTCTTAAGTGAAAGTTTTCTTTTTTTTTTGTTTTTAAGATCAGTTGGGTCTCTTATAGTTTTGAGGTCAGTTTTTGAAATATTTTTGCTAATAATTTTTATAAGACACAGACATGCATATATTTTATTTTATAAGGAATGTATACAATTAGCTAAACAGTTAGGCCTATAACATTTAGAAAAAAGCGTTCGGATTTTCTGAAAAAAAAAAGATAAAGAGAAAAAGCTGTTCTGTTTTTAAACTTCTTCATATGTTTCTTTTTATAAACGTTTAATTACAAGGTTCATTTTTAGAGAAACACTAATCTTAGTTATGTTTTATGAAACAAGATTTTTAATGTTTTCAATGCGATTTTCTATCAACTAATCTTCCTTGATTAAATCTTAAGTACCTTTCATATTACTCTTTGGTAATAAAGGATTTTTTTTATAAGTTTTTCTAATATATATGTTTGTCAATATAACTAAACCCACTAATTAATAAAAAAAAACAATGCTTAAATATATTAACGGTTAAGGAACAAATTTTGATCGAAAATTTTATATAATATTTATATAACTTTTATAAACTTTAAGGTGCATTAAATATAGGAATTAAGATTTATTTATTATATTTTTTTTAAAGAGTGTTTTTATTATACTGTAAGGATTTGAAAATGGGATCTCTATAAGTTTAAAAGTTATGCAAAGTTTTTAAATGCATATCGCACTGAGTATGGTGTAGGATGGTTTGTTAATATTTTACACTCTCTCATACACATTTTTTCAACTTTAACTTTTGAGCCCCACGCTCTTATGAAATTTAAATGATATAATATATTATACATGTTATTTTCCATTTATTTAATTTATTTATTTCCTTATAAAGATAATGCCTATTATTTAACAATTTTTACACTTTTACAAAGAGTGCCTATGCTAGAACTAGTTCTTTTTACAATGATGCCTTCGTATTTTGGAATAAAATCATGCTAAATTTAAGATCCTGGAATGGTGATTGTAGAATCAAACCTTGGTTACAGAGAATTTCTTACACGTGCAATATCTCTTTTGGAACAGTAGTAAATCGCAGTTTCATTTAAAGTAGATTCTGCCCAGTTATAAAATTTCATTGGTGAAGTTATTGCTCTACTTGTAGGTAGCTGTAGACTGGCACACTTCGCTAAACGTTTGAGGTTTTTCCTAAGACCATCACATGGCCCCTTTCAATGAAAAGTTGTATAAAGAAAAGAAATTTCGGCAACAAATTTGTTTTGCCTTGTCCGCTTCACGAATAATGCCTCATTCACTAATTGGCTCAGAATCAGCAAAGATATAAGCGAAAAACCTCTATTGACTAAAATGCTTATCATAAAAATTTCAAGTTACATACATACATAAGTATACATATCTACACATAGATACATACATAAATACACGTAAATGGTATTTAAGATTCGGCACAGCCGAATATGGCGCTCTTACTGTTTTTTTTTATTTACATAAATTTTTTTTATTAAATAAATTGCTTATCTTTTCAATTATTTTTGTTTACTTTTAAAAGATTATTTTTGCTTTAATACTGTTGACAGATCAATGTTGTTGCCAGTTTGCATTGTTATCACTTGTGTATGGAAAGTTTTTGTCGTTTTTTTCTTTCTTATTTTCCATTCATTCGATTTTTGTTAAGATTTAATTATGGGTTTAAGTTTTTATATCTTTTTTGCCCATATATAAAAAGGGTTTTCAGTAGATAAACCCATTTTATTTTTGACATTCCAAGAATATTAGTGAATTTGGCTTGGCAATTTCAAATGTCAGTCCAAGCCATAGTTTTATGGAAAGAGCTCCACATTATTATACCGAGTATTACGACATGTCAAAAACTTAAATTAATTGAGACCATATAATAGTGTGAAGACATTATGTTATAAAATTAAAAAAGAAACTTAACAATCGGCTCTCATTATTTTTAGAAATTTTTCTAAGCATGTATGATTTTCTTTTGTATCAAGGTTGTGTTTTCTTTCATTTTAAATGAGGTGGGATAGTGTAGATATAAAATGTAACGAAAAAAATTTTCTATTTAGTTTTTTGACAATCAGAACAAAAATCATTAATATATTAAAACCTTACGTCTTCTAGATCAGTGTGAGGCTACATTAAGCAACGTTTGTATATTATATTTTTTTTTAATTCAAAGTTTACGCTCTGTTGCGATTACTTTATACACGCTGAGGCCGACTTTTGGTCGACCAAACCGTCTAGTAAGATGAACTATTGAACAATTGGTGCAAAAATTCGAAACAACTTATGCATTGCATTATATTCTAGTGTCTGTGTGATGACTAAATGCTCGAAATACAGAAAATATTATGGACGTTCCAGAGAGAGTGAGTGACCAGGCTATTGTGGCGAATTTTGTAGAAGTATTTGGCACTCCACCCATTTAAGATTCTGTACATTCAAGATCTTAAGACAGCCAATGGGGTTACCTTAAATCACTAGTCTATGCCAACAAACCAATAACATCGATTGAGAAATTCCTGGGTTTTTTTTCCGATTTGTGAGCTCGAGTCATGAAAATTTGGGTATAGTGTACTTATATGTGCAAGCAGCGGACATTTAAAAGATGTTGTATTTTAAAAATAATTTAATTGATTGCTCTTTTATTTAAAATAAAAGTCATTTCCATAATAACCTGTTTTCATAAGAAAAAAGTGTCGCTTTTAATAAAAAATCCCTTTTACTGAAAAAGAATCTTTTGTTCCAAAAGAAGTTCAAAAATTCCCAAATAGGGGTAAAATTTTTAATACTAGAAGCTCTGATTGGAATATGAATTAATGTTCTTTAAATAAATAAATAAACAGTGACCATATAAGCTCCAGCACTTATTCATCAAGCTGTTTCTGTTGCGTATGTTCATTTAGCATTCGTTCTTGTGCTAAACGAACACTGTTTACATAAAGGCGCAGATCTTCACTGAATAAATGCGTGAAGCCTAGTGAAGTTTAAAATTAACAGTTAATGAAATTTAATCATATATATTTGCTCTCATTAGCAACCAAATTTGTATTGATTGTGAAATATTATTAACCAGCAAAATCGATTAGATCTGTCGCAAAGTGGTCTTTTTTTTTACTAAACCTTAACAGATGGTTGTCAAAATGAATTTTAGTTTTTTTTTTGTCGCCGATACATTATTGCACAAATATTGTAGTATATAGTAGTATAATATTTTATCTTAGTTTAAATTTAATAGATCCATTCTGTGGCGTATGAGCATTTTATAAAGAAACTAAATATCACTCATTCGTGCATTTGCACAGTCATAAAAACATATTAAAAATATCATCTGTAGTATTTACACTCCATTCTACTTTAAAAGTTATATACATACATATATATGGATATAAAAACTATTTTCATGACATTTAAGTGGTATTTTTGTCAGTTGATTGAAATTCGTTATTAAACAGATTCATGGCTCCATCTTTAGAGCCTCCAACTGCTCAGCGTATGAAAAAACAACCATTTTAAATAAGTATTTATTTATTACTTTGTTTACTAAAATGCATTAAAAGTCTGCAATATATTACACATTTTCATATAACGTAAAATATTTACGACTACGTATGGTGGCTCTCACACAATAAAGAACAAAATCAAACTATTAAATTTAATTAAAAACTTTGCTAGACCATAAAGCAACAACTACGAATATAATAACTATATGAGGTACTTGTAGTTGGAGTTCCATTTTTTTTTTGGTTGCTTATTCAGTATTTTATTTTAGGTCTTTCTTATATACTTTATTGTTTTTGTGGTAAAAGAATGTTGGTTATTAATAAAAATATACAATTATAAATCATAGGACAGCAATTTATGGCATCAAAACAAATAAGTATATTGAAATAAGAAATGAGAAAATTAAAAAAATATTAATATTTAATGTTGCACAAGAGTGAAAACAGAAAAACTAACTTAGAAAGATAGAGGGATATAAAAATGCTTTTATGTCTTATTTGTAAATAAGAAAATAATGCAAAGTAAGAAAATAATTTAACGATATTATTCCATAAGTATTAAGCCAAAATGCTAACATTTTCCGTAATAAGACTTTTAGAGAAGTTTTTAAATATTAAAAATACTATTAAAAATTTCAAATTTTAAGTTAAGCTTTGACTAAAAAAACAAACTAACATTTTCTTTGATAAAAAAATTAAATTAAAGTGAAAACACTAAAATTACATAAATTCGTTTGCAATAGGTTTTATGGAAATTCATTTTCCTAACGATTTTTATCACATAAAGCAATAATGATAAGACAACAATGTTAGTTCGTAGTAGTAGAAGTGCAAAATAATCTTTGTAAAACAAACTTAAGACTAAATGTAAGTAGTTTGTGATACAGTGCAAAATTATACAAAATTTTTCTACATCTAACTCCTCTCTTCTCCCTTACTACTGGTCATCTTTGCTTCTTAGCATATTTATATGTCTTCTTATATTAGTTTTCGAAAAATTTCTGCCAAAGATTTATTACTAATAAGATTCTCTTGTTGTAATATTGTTAAAAAATCTTTGCTTTGTTAGGTTTTGTAATACAGTTGTAAGTTTTTCTTTTGAGTTTTTTTTTTATGTATAAAAAATGTTTTTCTCGTTTATGTAGAAAAAAGTTTTTTTTTCATTTGATCGTAAAACGCTTTACGGATTTGAATTCAAGTAATTGTTTGAATAAATAAATAAAAAAGTGTTATAGAACTTTCCTTTGCAATTTCTATAGTTACGATAATAACGAACCGATAGATGATGCAATAATGTAATAAACGCATAAAATAAAAATTGATCCTATTATTGCAGAAATGTGGGTGAATGAATGATGTACACATACGCACAAACATGAATGATGGAATAATGGGAATTACAAAATTTTCGCTATAAAAATGGATTGTAAAAGTTTTCTTTTTATTAAAAATTTTCGAAGCATATTTTAAACATTTTACTTTTCATATAAATTTTGTTAAAAAAAAGAAATTGTTATTTGACAAAAAAAAAAATTCGATAAAGTATTTTTCTTGGGGCAGTTTGATTAAATAAACGATTCGCAATTATTTATTTATTTACTTTTAATTAAGTTTTTAATACTAAATATTTTTTTATAGCGAATTTTTAAATTTTTAGCAAAAAAAAAATACTTGTTAAATTAATTTTTATTTCCTGACCTCGAAATTTTTCGTCAAATTATTTTTACAATTACTTTTTTATATTCGTTGATTTTGAAGAAATTGTTTGATATATATTTTTTATTATTACTGAATGTTCTCCCTATAAAAGAGTTCTTACAAATTTTTTTATATGAAAACATTTTTTTTCTTCTTTTGTTTTTAATATTTTTTTCAGTTTTTGGTAGAATTTTATTTTTAAAGAAAATGTTTATCGAAATTCTAAGCTTTTTGAAAATTGAATTTTTTACCAATGTTTTTTGACGAACTTTAATTTGTTTAAAGACAATTATTTTTAATTTTATTCTAATTTTATTTTATTTATAAGTAATTCAATTTATGTTTTTTTAGTGATAACTATCCAACACTTATACCGATCAACGAGTGCTGATGATGTCGGCCAAACTTACTTTTCAATTGTTATTTATTCATTGTCACTAAAAAACAATAATTAAATTACTTAGAAATTTAAAAGTTGAACTCAAACCAGAATAAAATTAAAAACTTTCTGAAAACTTTTAGTTATATCTTTTCTATATCCAAAAATTGTTTTCTTTACTAATATAACTTACACAAAAGCCCTTTACCTTTATGCTAAAAAAGAATTTCTTATGACTCTGAAATATGCAAACAAAATTTGTCATTTAATTGTTGATTTTAGAAATTACCGATGTTTTTGAGTAAATAAGCTGGTTTTTTAATATAATTATTGAAGCCCTAAAAAGGTTACTTTAAATACATCACATTCGCAAAGTATGCTTTAAAGATTTCGACTTAAATAAGTTCAAAAATATGATGGGCCCTAACCTGCCATAAGGGCATACTCTTTAAAATGATAAGATTAGGTTTCAATACTGAAATAATAAAATTCTTTAAAAGCTTTTTTGATGATAGGAGATTCTGCGTACAACTTGACAGTTTGACATCGCCTTAAGATAGTGTTTTTTGTGGTGTTCCGTAGGGCTCTGTTTTGGCACCCTATTTGTATAATAGATTTATTATGGATTTTCCTCATGATTTCATTCTTTATTCTTTATGCCACCGACTCATTGCTTTATGCTCATGATGAGTTACCTTTAGTTGCACTCCAACGTGTTTCATCGCACCTTAAAAATGTTGATGAATTTTATTCTTATTGGGGAATAAAAATAAATGCCTCTAAGAGTAATGTAATATGCATACGCAATGCTTCCGGTAAGTGTAAATACACTGTTTGAAATAAGTACTAAATGGTACGGAAATCATATTTAAGGATAACATGAAATATTTTGGTGTGAACTTCAATCATCTTTTAAGGTTTAATAAACATGTTGTTTTTAATTAAGAAAAAGCAAATCGCGTTAAAGGTGCTATATTTCTATACTTTTCAACAGCAGATCCTTGCCAATTAAAACAAAATTACTTTTGTATAAAGTGAGTATAAGACCAGTTTTTCTTTACGCATTTCCCATATGGTTTAGCATTTCTAAAGCGATAATGAAGAGAATGGAGATATTCGAGAGTTATATTGTACGTAGGTGCAAAGGGAAGCATTTTAAGTCCGGTGTTAAAAGGTTTTTTAAATAAGTTTATATATGAACAGGCTAAATTAGATCCTATATTCTTGTATGCACTAAATTCAATGAGACGGTTTGTAGAAAAACTGTTTGCTGAGCAAGAATTTAGTTGTTCAAACACTAATTTTCTTTCCGCAATAGGAATTTTACAGGATCTAATTGATTATCTTAACCTTTATTCTCATACTACTCCTGGTATACATAGGGGGTAATTTTTGCTTATTTGTTTTTTTTTAATTATTTTTTTTTTTATTTAGTTTAAATAGTATTAAGAATAGTTTTTAAGTTTTGTTTTGTTATAATTAGTATTAAGTTTACAAAATGTAGATATTACTCTACGAGTATGGTTAAATGCCGGGAGCAAGCATTGGTTTTTCAATGTAAACTTTAAAATTTTTCATAATTATTATTCTTAAATTTTGATTAGCCAGTCGCATAAACAATTGTCATGTAATTAAAACAATAAAATCTAATTTTAAGTTTTCTATAATTAGTCAAAGTCAAAGATTTAAAAATCCTATTATATAAAGAATGAAGTCTCAATAAATTTAACCAACTTACTATGATGGGCCCTAATCAAAGTCATAAAGAAAGTGTACTTTAAGAGTCGTAAAGTAAACTTTTGTTAAAAGTATCCTTTTGGTTTACTATAGACGACTTAAAGTATACTTTTAACGGTAAAGTCTGCTAAAAATTTAAAAATAGCTAAAACCGTTTTTAACTTACATAACAACACAAATTCAGCAGGATTTCGCAAGAAACAGCAGCCCAAATTACACTCTATGTTTTTTGTATATATTTTAAATTCATTTTTTTTTGGTATTTTTTGGGGTTTTCGTTTCTTTTTTCACTATTTAAAAAAAATAGAAAAATATTTTTTAAAAGTTTGACCCTTTTTTTGTTTATATTTTTCAATAATACACAAAATCAGTTGGTCAGAGCTGCCATTTGCTCATATTTTATATCACCCATTTAAGGTTTGTTAAATTTTAAACATACTTTATATTTGACAATAATATTTAAACAGTTAATAAGAGGTCTTTAGTTAAAAGTCGTTTGTAAAAAGAACCGACTTTAGTTTGT
>NDXZ01044303.1:1263-12885 GCA_003055125.1 Paykullia maculata | reverse complement strand
GTATAGCCGAATATAACGCTCTTACTAGTTTTTATTATTTCATATTGTTTTTTTTTATTACTACAACAAAAATAAATTTATTAATTTTTATGTATCGTTTTTTGTCTGTTTATTTTCAGGTATGTAAATTACTTAGGATGGATTTAATTTATCGAAAGAAAAATACATATAAAAACAAGTAAGAAAAAAAAACAATACTTAGAAGGTTAAGTTATTTGTTCGGGATTTTTATTGCGATTTTTAAATCAGACAAAGTTTTAAAATATTTGCTTCAACTTTAAAATGTATTAACAGCTAAACGAAATTTTAAACTGTAACGTAGCGTTACAAACAATCATTATAATCACGCAGGTCACTTATAATTCCCATTTGGTTTATAAACCGCTGAGAATAAGTAACCAACGTTTTAAGGGAAAAGGGAGCAGCAACCAGTGTTGTCATTTTGACGCTTTTAAGGTATTTTATGACGCTTTTTTAGTCTCGTTACCCTTTTATTTTTTCCGAATTCTTTTTTTTAAAAAAGGGTATTTTGTGACGCTTTTTGCATTTTCTTGTGGCGCTTTTGGTGCTTTTCGTTACAACTTTGTAATTTTTGTGTTTTGCAATTTTAGTACTTTTTATGCAACAATGCAGTTTTTTATATTTTTCAGCTGTTGTGGTTTTTTATAAGTATTTTTGAATTTGCCGCCAAATTTAAAAGAAAAAACCGACAATAAGCACCCAAAACGGGATAAGCAGCTGCATTTAAATTTTTTTTTAATATTGACAAACAGATGAAGAGTATATAAGATTCGGCATAGCCGAATATAGCGCTTTTACTTGTTATATTTTTATTTATTTCTCTTGGCGCTTTTTACCCTTTTTTTCGTAATTTTTTTACCCTTTTTACCCGTTTTTACTATACCCTTGACGCTTTTATCCATTTCTAAAATGGCTACACTGGCAGCAACCGATATCGCTCGTGTTGTGTTTCAAATCGGACACTTGGAATATGGCCCGAAACCGTACCCTTACCTGTTACTTAGACACGTGTCCCGTAGCTAGTTCATAATGTAGAAGCCGAATACAAGGCCTTTGGCATTTTCCTTGTACTCGTCCCTAACTCTAGTGTATTTTATCGTAGCCAAATACAAAGCATGTCGCATTTTTCTTGTACTCGTTCGTAGTCATTGTTCGTGTTTCATCGTAGACGAATACAAGGCCCTTCGCAATTTCCTTGTACTCGTTTTGAATCATAGTTCGTCGTAGACGAATACAAGACTTGTGGCATTTTCCTTGTACTCGTTCGTAGCCGTCGTCCGTACTTTTTCGTAGACGAATACAAGGCCTTTCGCATTTTCCTTGCACTCGTTTATAGCCATAGTTTATATTCTTCCGAAGTATTTTCGGTGTTGACGTCTTACAAATAACGCGCATCCAGCCGTAGAGCCATCCTTAACCTCGTGATTACCCTCAAAGGAAGCAGACCTTTGAGCGAACCCTAGACAAACTGAGTCATGCTGCAGCCGGAGAATAAAAATGCATCACAAAACATATAAGATGACATGCCAAATTTTATCCCTTTTTTTAATCAGATTTCCCATACAAAACAAAATGTAACTGGTCACTTAAGTTTGGCCAAATCTCACAAAATGGGAAACTTCTTTATAATGTAGATACTTAGAAATACTACCCTGTACAAGAAACAAACATAGCAGTAGTGTGTTTGCACATTTACAGTGATGCCAACTTCTTACTATCAAAACCTGCTAAGTACTTATGTTAAATAAGCCAAAAAGTGTAAAACCTGTTAATAATGTAAAATACGGTAAAAATCCCCAATTTAATGCAACAACAAGAACAAAATTATGTAAAACTTTTAGATGAAAAGTTTAACTTTTTTTTTGTTATTTGCCTGTCAATCCTTAAGGTTGAAACGTCAAAAAAAAATTTATCTAAATTACACTGCTCGACTTTGTGTCCATTTATGTCTATCAGTATAGAAATTAAGGTTTTTTCACTGCTTAAGGTCGTAATAAGTGATTAAGGGTGGCTGTAAAGTTTGTTTTAACCCTTAACTAGTGTCGATATTTCCAGTTACGTAATTGGTATTGGGGGTCCATATTGACCCTTATTAAAGAAATGAAATATTTACTGTTCTAAACATAAATAATTCATAATTAAAACATATTTTTTTATATTTTAAATTAAACGACATCTTCTTATACCGAAATAAAAGTTTTATTAATTTATTTTGTATAGAACATTACTTTTTTCTTATATAAATAAATAGTAGCCTTTTGTATATTATAACAAAATATATAAATGTTGGGGTCCATTTTGACCCCACGATACCAGTTAAGGCCAGAATTTAAATGTATTTTTTTTTTTTTTTACTTAAAACATTTATCTGACATTTTTTTAACGAAAAATTGTACTTTTTGTAAAACAAATTACAAAGATTTAGATTTATTTAAACTTTACTTATCACATGATCTCCTAATGTGTGTTCATTTAGTACTTTTGTTAGTTTTGTACGTGCCAGAATTAAAAATGAATTGCATTTTTTTATATTTTAGAGAGAGAAAAAAAGAACTTTAAAAGGCAATAAAATAAAATAACAAATTTTAAAGGTTTTTTTTTTTTTTGAAATTGCAAATAGAATTTGTTCTAATTTTAGGTGTCATATTTTAAAGTTTTAGTTTGAATCTCATTGTTTTAAATCTAAAAATAGAAATTTAATCACCAAATGTTTAATTGAGGGGTTAAGACTTAAGACTCAGTAGTCAGATTGTTTAAGGCAATTGGTTTATTAGACCAAAGCGTCCGTTCCTGGTGTTGGGGCTACCAACATCGCTACCCAACATGCAAATATTATGCAGTTTTTTAATCCCAGCAAAATTAAAGAGTTATTCCGCCTACGGTCGGTCGTCAGAGCCTCGTAAGCGTGACATGGCCCTATGCTCCTTGCAGGAGTAAAAGGAACGAATATATATAACCAGAATCCATTCGTTGGTTAAACTATCTAAGCAGCTACTGCTACTTCCTATCTTGATAAAGTTTTTTACGGACAATGTCTGACAAAAAACCAGACCTTATGCTAGGCTATGGACTATACTACAGTCTATAGACTAAACTCTAGACAATTAAAGATAAGATCATAAGCTGGACTACAGGCAGGACTTTTTTCTCCTAAGAAAAATCATACTGTAGTAACGTCACCGCGAATCCTAGTTGTGGCAGGTGGGAAAAATTTACCCAAATGGTTGCAAGATCTCGGCGAAGTCCTGTTTTGAGAAGAAGAGATTCCATCCTTTAAGTCATGTATCCCACAATTGGGGATATAGTGATGACTATATAGTTCTTCCTAGTCTAGGAAATAGGATCGTTCTTAATTATGTTATTTTCGGAATCAAAGTTTATGGACTTGATTAAAGACGGTATGAAAATAGTAAACACAGAAACCTGTTATTTGTGAATGTCCAGCTTCTACAGCAGAATCAAAATCCTTAGAGGACTTCAAGTGACTAAAATGGAAGTATTTGGTCTCTCATCAAAAAGGTTCTTTGAGCTCTAACATTAATCTTAATCTGTTTTAATAAACCCCGAAGTTGGGCAAAATATTTTGTAGGTAAACATTCCAATTTTAAGAAATTTTAGTAGAATTACAAATATGCAGTTGTTTTTTCTTCTTTACTTTTTAATTACTTACATAATGATTTACAAAAAGCCGTCAAAATTATTAAACTCTCAAAAATATTTTTTTTAAGTGACAAAATGTCAAAACATGTTAAAGTAGTTAATAAGTAGCCCTAGTGGCGGCCTGTCGCTTAAATAAAATAACTTTTAATAATAATGGTTAGTAATGGTATAAGCATTTATTTATGTATTTACTAAGTAATAAGTGTTGCATGCAACACTAAATTTGAAGCAGGGCAAAGCATGACCAAAAAAAACCATTACATCTTTGTGCAATCGAGAAACGCGACTAAATCAAGCACAACAAACGAGCAGCCAACCAACCAAACAGCCACCTTCGCATTTTTTCTTTAGACGCCAACAAAAATTGTATTCCTAAGACACTTCACTATTTGCAACATACTAATAAGCTAAGTGCCACAATGTTGTTTATATCAACATAAGTATGTAGCAAATACATACTTAAACAAAGTTGCCAGATTAAGGGCCATTATTAGAACTTACCAATAGCTAAAGTACGGATGTTATCGGACAGATAACTAGTTTTTCAATACTAGAACTACACTTAATCTTAAAGTGAACGTTAAACTAAAGGGAAGTTCTTTTTACCTTTAACTTTTAACGTAAGGTTTGTTGAATTAGGGTTGATTGTACTAAATAAAGGTGCCACTTTTTCAACCATTCAAACCTGCCATTTTGTATGTAAAAGGTTGTTGTCTGTGGTAAACTGAAACCAATATTGCCATAATTTGAAAATTATAAAATTAATGGAATAATAAACGGAAGTTGTAATAATGAAATGAAACTTTATTGATATGCTAAGTTAAAGTTACCTTTAGTGATCACACACTTTATAGGCAAGATGTAAAAATGGCCCTAAGGGTATTTTGATGTTTTTTTGTTTTTAAATAAATAATGTTTCTAAAGTAAAAATAAAATCTTGCGATAAAATTTCCTTTAGATTTTTAAAAACAAATCACTTTAAATTTAATTCAATATACTCAAACAGGCGTTTTTCTTTGACATGTGGCATTCCTGTTTATAAATTATATTTAAGGTTTTTGCAATAATTTGTACAAAAGGGGCAAAGTAACAACCAACTACTTATTTGTAGTTTTTTTTTTCTTGCAGATTTAGTTCGAGTGTGAATTAAAGAAAATTAAATTTTATATTTATTATAATGTTTTTGGTTTATTTAACTTTTCTGTTTAGCTTAACTTTAAACTGCAAATCACCACCCACCCACTATGTTAAGCTTTGTACGTACATGCAACTTAATACTTTTGTCCTATGTGATGTTGATATATGAAATGAATAATTTTTTTTTCAAAGTTTTTTTATCTTTAATTTCTTTAAATGCATAACAAAAAATTTTATTTAAAAATTGCCTTAAGTAACTCTATTTTATTACAAAATGTGGGGATTTTTATTAGGAAACTATCTATTTAATCTATTAGTATATGTATTAAAGTTAAAAAAACATTAAACATTTCAGTAAAATATGTATTAAAAAGATGAATGAAAACGATAAATTTCAAATATGTTCAAGGTTTGTGTAAGGTACAGTGTAACCTTGTTAATTCAAACATACATTTTTCCAACTCTGACTCAGACCACTGAGACTACTATAATAAACTCATCGCTATAGTTAATTTTTATTATTAAAAAGTTTAGCTAAAAAACAAAAGGAAAGAAAAATATTCTATAAAATTAGTTAAATTCTTTTTTTAATTTACCAAAACTTGAAGTGAATAAGAAAAATTTATTGCTTGAAATATGAAGTTAGTTTTGTTTGATTACGAAACATTAAACTTGTCGTATTACTGAATAGTCCGAACTAGCGAGTGTCCAAATAATAAAGGTTGCACTGTATTTCGAAATATTTAATATTTAGTGCAAAATTTAAATTGTATTTTATAAAAATTTGTTTCTAGCTCATTAAATCTTAACAATTGAAACCGACTTAAAATACCTTATTTACCTCTAATCATTCACAATAAGAGTATTTTTCTCATTAGGCATTTACAATAGTACATATTTTGTTTACTACTGCTGTTGTATAGCGGAGGCTGAGTTGGATAATGCATTTTTCTTACTCAATAACATACTTTTCAATGAGTTAAACTTACAGTCTGCATTACTTAGAAGTAGTTTTCTAATAACAAGATTATATTGTGAAACGTAATAATTTAATTGTCAGATATCTGAAAAGAAATAAAAGCTGGCTGAAAAAATTGTAAGGAGCCAATTAAATTAGCTATTAAGATTGCCATTTGGGTTAACATCAATCAATTAATCATAAAGGCCCAAAGCACCACGATCCTTAGGATCTTTTGTGCAGCCCACTGTCTCACCCAGACATGTGTAGGCTTTGAATGAACCCAATTGTCCTTTTAGGTGGGAAACCGTATATCTCCTTCGGGGTCATAAACGGCCCACCAAAGAAATTGACTCTGCGCATCATTAGCGCAGGGCAGTCGCACAGTACATGTTCCGAAGACTCATCGCCCGTCTTACAGAATCTGCACTGTTTGGTTTGATGGTATCTAAGGCCACAATGTCCCGTAAACCAACCCGATAGTAACCTGAGATCGCTATTGTCAAGCGATAGGGATTTGTTCCGGGACAGGTCGACAAAACCTGTCGATTGTCTGAGGCTGAGGATTAACATACTTTGGGTATAAGTAATTATTTTTTCGACGGATGTTTATGAAATTTATGACGATTTTCAAACCGACTCTAAGGGTTTTTTCTAAGTGTTTCCGTTAAACGTTACGTGTAGTTGTAACAAACCTCAGTTTCGTTCTTAAAAAGCCGAATATAATTCATTATTAATAATAAGTTCTGTAAGCCCATGCAATCAATTGGATATTTTACTTATTAAAACCAAGTAGTTATATAATATTTTAATAGTATTGACTTATTTAATTTCGTATTTGAAATCGAAAGGGCTGCTTTATTCATTAATAGTAAAAAGTTACTTAATGATCCAAAAGTAATGACTTCACTTGTAGACGAGGCTGGTAAGGACTTATTTAAGTCCCTATTTGTAAGCTGGCGGGGTTAGTACTTGCCTCCAATGACATCGTCGTGTTAAAGTAATGGGTTAAAAGGCCAAAAGGTAAGTAGTGCAGCTACTGTATTTTTATCATTTTAACTATTACAAAGGAATGCAAGTTTTTGCTGGGATGTTTAAATTAATTTAATTTATAAGATACAAATAAAATCCTAATAAAGAAATTAACACTTGAAATTGCTTTTTAAAAAAATTAATTTAAAGTTTTTAAATCCCCCATTTTTTTCTATCCGTTCGTAAAACATTGAAATATTTATATAAAATCGCTTTAAGGGTATATTTTTTTAAGTCTTATATGAATCTTAAATGATCTGGCTTTGGCCGCCTAATCTGTCCTCCGTGTATGTCTGTTGGAATCTCGCTAGATCTAGAACGCATGGACTTAGGGCGATGAAATTAAACAGAAATATTTATTATAAATAAGTTGTGTGTGGTATTGAAAATGGTTGAAATCGGCTTAACAGAAAAAAAGTTCTTTATTGATAAAATAGGATATGTCCGTACGCCTGTTTGGTATTGCTAAAACTGCAATAACAACTTAACACAATAAGTTGGGATAGTGAAATTTTAAATGTATTTTCTCTTTGGACAAAATTGTTTTTATTGAAAGTTGATGAAATATGTCGATTATGAAAAAAAAGCTTTTGGCCAAAATCTATGAAAACTAATCCGAAATAGTCCTTTCTTTGGTTTCTTTAAAATTCAAAACTGAAAAAATTTCATGCTTTTAGGGCCAATATAACTTTAACAATAGAAAATAAGTGTGACACGCCCCCCTTCTAAACTTACTTTTCAAATTAGTTTTATTAAGGTAAAGATTTTAGATTTAAGTCATCGATTGTAATCTAGGGGACATGCCCACTTTTACGCCACCTCCCTGTTTTATTATATGAATATCACTGCTGTGCACAGCAATAATGGCGGCGGTGGATGAACCAAATTTGTCACAGCCAGCACTGGCGCTTTTACTTGTTTTGTTGAAAAATTTTCTAATCTCTTCTACATCTATATTTACATAATAAAAATTGACTTAAATAGTTTCATTATTTTTTGGTTTTTGTCATTTTAATATTGAATTTTTTCGAAAAAGCTTCTCCAGTATCTTAAGGCGCACGTTTATAACTCGCAACATTTGTTAATAAGTTGTATGTTCGTGTGTTTGTGTGACAAGCTTAACATAATTTCTTTTTATAATTTACAACAAAAACGTGCTGTAAACAAACACAATAGCGAAAAATATGACTAAATGGAAGACAATAAAATACTCCTCAATATTTTTAACAACAATTGTTAAAAAAAATATATTTTTTTTTTATTATTTTGTTACTTTAGATTTAACAAAAGAAAAAGCGCAAGAAACAATAAACAATAAAAAAAATTACATTTACTTTTCGACCCCAAAACCCAAAAAACACACAGAAACACACACACACATCGAAATTGAAATAAAAATTGCCACAATATTAATGTGAGGTAAAGTGAAGGGTATTCGTGGGGAGGATAAGAACCCAGCAATTTTTATAAATTAAATTTACGGAAAATTTTGTTCAAATTAGCCATATTTAAAACTCTTAAAATGTCATTTGTATAATAGTTAACCCATTTTACCATCAAAGCAGTTAATGAAAACCAAAAAAAAATTTTTTTGCACGATTAAGCAAATGTTAAGCGCTTTGCGTCCGTTTTACGGCAGATGCGATGGCGCTCCACAGTCGACTTTTAAACGTTTGGTGGTCAAATTCAAGGCGACTGGTTTAGTAAATAATCAGCCAACACCCCCGTACATTAAAAAAAAGGCCAGATCGGTCGCAAATATCGCCACTGTCCGTGGAAATGTGTAGAGAAATTCGCACCTTCCGCTAATTTCAATTTTGCGAATTTTGCTTCAGGACTTGCACATACACCCGTACAAGATCCAACTGACCTAGCAGTTTAGAGTCAATAGAAAAAACATTCATTTAGACAATGAAACGATTCGATTTAATATTTTGCATTATTTTAATAAACATTTTCATTAATATAATGAAAAAATACATTAATCACATGAAGTCTTCGAATTTCAGCTTTTCATACGATTTTCATAGTTCATTGTACATATTAAGAAAAATCGTTTTATTAAACAAATTCAAGGAAAAGTATTAGTAAATCCTACACTAACTGGATGTATGTTTGTATATGGGAAAAATAAAAACATTAATGAAGGAATATTTGTTTGTTGGTTTTTTTTTAGATTGGTTAGAATTCTCATTCAATTTGTTTTTAAATTCTTACTTAAACATACAATATTTTTCCAAGAAATAGTTTGAAAGTCTACTGATGATATGGCATAAGCAACAGTGAAATGCAGCATATAGACAATAATTAAATTAATTCTATTTATCCTAACAATAATGATAAACAAATGAAAAATTATATTTAACTAATGATGGATTCTTAATTATTTAATTTAACCAATGAATCGGCTTCATTAGGTCAATGACTGGTTTCATTTTATTAATGACAACATAGTTTTACATACTAGGTTCATAAATGTAATATAACATTCTTCATTAATTCAACGAAGGGCTTAATTAGCTGACCTTTAATGACAATTTCATTGATGCAATGTAGAAATTTATTGTCTGAATGAGGGGTTTTCTTTGCTGAATGTATTGTTGGAATGGACATGTATCCATCCTTATTAAAAGGCCCTTGAAGATATCAAATCAAATTTACAAATTGTTAATGCCGTCCCAATAATAGAGTTTTTAAATCCATTTATGTTAAAAAATCATATTGGGGCGACTAATAACAGTAAGTATCAGCGGCCGGCTGTTAGCGCATCGTTTTTGTTGTCTGGTAAATTTTTTTTAGAAAATTTTTTATTAAATTTCAAGTCAGTCACAAGTATATGCATACCACACCAACACAGGCAATGGAGGCAATGCTGGGTTTGCTGCCGTTAGACTTATTTATAAGGATAATGGCAGCAATGTCAGCATTGTGTATGGCCAGGAATGGTATGTGGTATTATTTTGGCCGGATATACCTTGTGAATAACTCAAATGCCGATGGAGTGCATGAGAAGAGTGAAGGTGGTCGACAGACTACATCGGACACTCGTTGCAGATGGTAGAATACACAATTAGTGTATGGAGAATGACATCAGTATTTTTACTGATGGTTCTCTTACGGACGGAAGAGCGGGAGCAGGTGTCTACTCATATGAGCTGGACCTGTCCTGCATTTTGAGTCTGGTGAAGTATTGAAGTGAAGTTGCATCACCTACTGGAGGATCAGGTGCAAGGCAGGGAAATACTCAATGCACTGGATAACCAGTCGGTCATAAAGCGAATGCAGCAATCGAACGTTAACTCAAGACTGGTGCTCGTATGTTTTCTGAAGTTCAATAGGTGTGCCTTGGAGAACGAGAAAACACTGATGTGGGTTAAGGGTCTCGTGGGCATAGCTGAAAATAAGGCGACTGGCGAGAAGGGGCTCTGCAGCGCCTTTCTGTGGTCCACAACCCAGAGTTGCTCTGGGGGAGGGATTGGTACGTGGAGAGGTGGGATGAGACAACTACTTGTAGGCAGGCTCGTATGGTGCTCAAAGAGCCCCTAGGCAGGAAGGCAACACGGTTACTTGGATATAATCGGAGTTCTCTGAGTTGGTTTACTGCATTGGTAACAGTACACGGTAATTTCAGATACCATTTAGCCAAGATGAAAATCGAGGCAGATGATATCTGTAGACTATGCCTGGAAGAGGTTGAGACAGCAGCGCCTGTTGTATGTGAATGTCCAGCCTTGGCCTGCATTAGACCGAGGATCACAGGCAGACACACACTTGATCTGGGCGAGATGGGAAACCTCAGCCTGAAGCAAATGCTGGCAATTAAAAGAAACTCCATGATGAAAGTCGACAGTCTTACATCGCCAGAGTCTAGAGAAAAGGCTTGTGTAAGCGCGTGACGCGGTGATAGTCTGACAACCGTCCATACCGGTCGGTGATCCGTATGTCACTGGTTGACGACGAAGGAGGTCGAAAAGGGACCCAGGATGATAGTGGTCTGCTTCGGTATTCCCCCTACATGTAAGTCAGTCACAAAAGGTAGTCGAAATTCAACAGCTATTTAATAAGTCTAATGCTTTAACGTTAAAAAAATTTAATCAACTTTGATATCCTTGATAAAAGTTATTTATTGCTTCCCTCTTGTGTCTAATGCTTTTTTTACAACTCTTCCCATTTAGAGGAGGAAAAAAACTCCGATTAACTATTATTTGCAATAACAAATTTTCTTTTGCATAACTGTTTGTGTTTTGCCTTAGTGTTGGAGGAGACTTTTAGCGCTTAAAACTTTTCAAACAATGAATTGATTTTAACAAAATAAATAAATATGTTTTGCACATTTGTCAATAAATACCTTTTAAATGTAGCTTTTTTGTTTTTATTTGTCTGTAGAAGCATCAATAGATTTTAAAAAAATCTCTGCAATTTTTTTTTTTATTTCTAACATTTAATATTATAAACCATTGGATAAAAAAAATTGAAATTTTTTTTTATAATGCAATCAAATGTATTAATTTTATTACAAAAAAATCATATCTATTGTTAGCCTTAATGACAATTGCTTATAAACATTTCCTCCACATTATTGTGAAAGTGAGAGTGAACGCAAAAAAAAAACCCCACAAAACTTAAAATGAAAGTTCAAACTGACATCAAGTCCCTATTAGTTGAACAATTAATTTAATTTAATAAATTTGTATGTAATTTTTTCTTTCTCCCTCTTGGTTTTCTTTGTTAATGGTGGTTGCCACACAGCATGTCAACACAAGATCTTATTTAAAGTGAACAAAATCTACAAATAATTACCAAAAAAAAAAAAA
>NDXZ01044291.1:404-13601 GCA_003055125.1 Paykullia maculata | reverse complement strand
AAAAAAAAAAAAAAAAAAAAATTAAAAAAAACACAACTAAAAAATAGTTGCAAAAGCAATAAAACCCAATTACTTAAACAATTGTTTGAATTTTCTTTCTAACAAAAGGAGGGAAATGTGATTTAGCATAATTTTTTATGAAAAGTAAACAAAAATTCTAATTAATGTTTTTGAATAAAAGAATTCAATTTTTATTTTAATATTTTCCAATAAACAATTTGTTAAAAAATTTTTTAATAAACAAAGAATTTATAGAACATTTTGCATCCTTTAGTGTTTGTTTATTTAATAAATATAAGATTTTGTCTAAATTTTTCGTAAATTTATATTGACTCAACAATATTTATTATTAAAATAATTTTTCTTTTTTATTATGAAAACATAAAAGTTAATGTTTTAAAGGGTTACATTTATTTACACAGGGGGCGTAATTTGCCCCCTGAGGGTTAAGTTCTCGCATTCGATAGCATTCGAAATTAAAAAATTCTTATTCGAATTCCTAAACCAAAAAGTCAATGAAAACTCGCACGTTCAAGTTAAACTTCGATTGCATTCGAATGCTAGAATTTTGTCCCTGGGTTACTGTCGGGAGTCAAGCCCAGACTAGCCCAGCATCTACTAAACCACCAATTTATTTCAATCAATTGCAAATCTATTAAAATTGTTAAAACATTTTTTATCGCCTCTTAAATACAAAAGTCACCTACTTTTACTTCTAATACTTGAAATTTCCCTTATTGTTTACAAAATATTATTCATTTATCTATGTATATGTATGTGATGATGTTCTAAGGAATTTGTTGTCAAAATTTATTAATACTTTTTGTACATTTGAAAATTTCCAGATTATTTTCTTTCGATGATTCAGCATGATTTCCCAGTATTAATTGTTTAAAAAAAAATTACCAAACATTTTATAATATCTATGATGTTTGAATAGAACAAATTAATTAATATTCTTCTAATAGAGCCAAAACGTGTTAACGGTCCAGACATTAAGGCAACATTTATTTATTTATTAGCAGTTTGCTTAAGTTGAGTGAAAATATTACATGTGTTTTGTGTATTCTTTAAATTGCTTAAAAGCACGTGTATGTGTGAGTAACTTATGTATGTATGTATAATTTAATTTAATTAAATAGTTGGTTGCTAAAATAGACGCGTGCTAGGTTAATTGTATTTATGTCCTGTTTACAGAATACGATCGTTTAAGGCAAACAAAAAGAAAGATCTTATGAATTTTGTAATTGTCACATAATAAAAGCACATTTAAAATTGTAACTTAACTTAGGCAAACGTATTCTGTAAACAGCACATTAGTCAAACATTAAAAAAAATTTGTAGGTATTGCTAATGGAAAAGTTTGTTAAAAATCTTGGAAACAAATGTGTTCATTTGTAAAAGTTATTTTTTTAAATTTTTAATACTACTCTACCTTTACATGTCTGTTAACATTTAGAGTAATGCAGCCTAAGTCAAATTTTTATTATTTTCAGAAGACCAAAAACAAGAAGAAAAAATCAGGAAAAAAAGCTAATAATTCATTCCGTTTAAAACTTTTATTGCACATGTCTACTAGATGATTTATTAATATTTTCATTTTTGGAGTTTGTAGCTGCTTTTCCGTAATTCTGGTAATTTAAAAATTATCTTATTTTATTCTCATTTACATGTCTTTTTAGCTACTTCTTAGGGATTTTTTTTCTGTTATTATTATTATTATTTTGTAATTTTTTATTCGTTGGCGAAGCCAGAAATTTTCAAACTTTAAAATTATTTTTTTTTATGTAAATGGTATGATGTAATATAATAATAGTTAAACAATTTTTGTATATACTGTATTGATATTCAGAGTATTGGTTTTGTAATATATATTAATTGGCCTAGGAATAGGCTTTTTATATTACTTGAATTCAAAATAAATAAATGATAAATTGTTCTGAATTCAAATATTTGTATTGACTGGAAAAAAATCTTCTTTTAAACAATCGATTTCTTTCGGTAAAATATGGGTTTGTTAAACTGGCAAAAAATCAAATAATTTTACGTTAACAAACTTTTGCAATATGAAAGTAAAGTTTACTTTTTCTACTTTTCTTAAGACTAAAGCCAATTAATTATTTTCTATAGTAAAATGGGGTTTTACATGTAACCAAATGCCGAAATTAAGAGATTAAGATAAAGAAAGATAAAATACTTGCAAAAAGTAAAAAAAAAATGCTAAAAAAATCATTTTAAAAATTGGGGATAAAAAATATTTTCGCTTTCTGGGCATCACTGCTCTTTTTGTGTAAAAATTAAAAGAAAAATATTTTAAAATGTTCTAGTTTTTTGACCTTTTTAATATTATTTTTACGAATTAATTGTTTAAGCTTGAGGTCTGTTTTTTGTAAAATAGTTTTTATTTAAATTATATTTTATTGTGTGACGATGCCACACAACGGAGTGGCGAAATATTGAAAATATAATTTAAATAAAAAACAGACCTCAAGCTTAAACAATTAATTTGTGAAAAAAAAATATTTTCAAGATTCATGCCACATAAAATTCTTGGTGACCTATGGAAGCTACAACAAATTTGATTTCAACCAGCACACAGACAGACGAACATGGCTAAATCGACTTCCTTATCAATAAGGATCCAGAGGGAATCTTGTGAAGGGTATAAAAAATATCAATGTAAACAGTATCTTATTGAAGACAGTTTCTAATACTAAACTAAATTAAATTTATTGTTATTATTGTTTAAAAATTTATCTACATTTTTTTGGAAACCTTCTAAATTCTAATCTAGGGGGCAAATTACGGCATTCGATATCGAACGAAATTTTGTTCGATCGATCGAGTTTTCTGTGCGTTTGGTATAGGAATTCTAATTAGAATTTTTTATTTTCGATCGATATCGAATGCCGTAATTTGCCCCCAGTAACCAAAAAGCTTCCTTGATAAAATAAAAAATTCTAATTGGAATTCCTATACCAAATGCCGTTATTTGCCTCCAGATTTTTTTATTTAGGTTCGTAAAAAGAATTATTTTAGATTATTAAACAAAGCTTATAATCGCATAGCAATTAAAACGTGGCTACAAATAATAAAATGTTAAAGCCTATAGTAAACGAAATGTAAAAAGCAACAACATACGCATGTGTTTCTGACGTCACGAAAGTGTTAAGCATATCGGTAACATTTTTAAAATGAGTTGTAGGGGCTACATGCGGTAAAATATTGATTGTACACGAAATATAACTGGGTGTTTTTAAAGCTAGAAAGTGAAAGTACACGACATAGCAAATGTCGCTTCATGATGACGACAAAATTATGTAAGAGTCACATGCGCATGTTGCTTTTTACATGTCGTGTACTATAGGCTTAAGTTTAAACTGAGAATAGTTCAATTTTTTTAACCTGTAGGATGATACACGCGGTTGCCAGATTTCATAATTTATCGTCATTTTAACGATTCAAGAAGTACTGAAAATGAACTTTTGATGATTTTTTTAAAGATCTTTGCCATAAATTTGACGATGTTAAAATTTTTTCAACATTTTCTAAAGAATGACTGCAATGAAAAATTTGTAAAATAAAAAAAAAATACGTTAAGATTTAAGAAAAAATATAGACACTTTTAAAATAAACGCGAGTTTAAAAAACTCAGTCTATATTAAAAAGAAAAAGAATTTCTTTGAAGGAATATTAAATGCCACAGTTTACTTAATGAATTTAAAAAACTAAAATTATATAACTTTAATAATACTTGTTCTTGATGAGGATCTAAAACATGTAATTGGGATTGGTTCAATTAATTACTTGCTTTAAACTATTTGTAAATTTGGGAAATAAAAAATAATTTCTTAAGTTTTTTATTTTTATACCCTTCACAAGGGTAACAAGGGTATATAAAAGTTTGTCATTCCGTTTTTTTTTTGGCACAAAAGTTATTATATTTGTGTGTAAGAAACTAATAATTGGCCCAGAATCAGCAAAGATATGGGCGAAAATCTATATGGACTTAAATGAATATCATGAAAAAAATCATGTTTTCTAAGACTTTAAATACCTTTATAATCTTCACGTGGTGAAGGGGTATATAAGATTTGACACAGCCGAATATAGCGCCCTTACTTGCTTTATTTTATTATTAAGACCTCTAAAAAGCACAAAATCAAATAAATCCCCATTCTAGATTTTTGCAAAACCTACTTGGTATTCTTTTTACATTTACTTGATGGGATTTTAGTAAAAAAGCTAATATTAAAAATATATAGTTTGTTTAACTTACCTATTTGTCATTATTTTTTTTTTCAAATGCAAAAAATATCAATAAAAATTCATAACAATAAATAATATTTATATTAAGCTTTATTAAATAATTTAATTAAAAAATGCAATAAAAATAAAATAAACTGCAAAATATACACGTAAATAAGCTAAACTTACACAAAAGGAAGGAAACTTTGACAAATAACATTACATATTTATTTTAAATTAATTTGTGAAGAGCGTATACGTATAAAAGGGTGTGTATAATGAATTCAAAAAAGAAACAATGAATAATTTTAGTAATTTTAAAGAAAATATTAGTTTTTAAAATAAATGTCAAATGATGATGGTAGAAAAGGGCTTCTAAAACGATAAATGTTTTACAAATATTATTAAAACTGAATTATGTATCTATTTTAATGAGGATTTATTTTGCAGACTTTCCTTTTTGGCAAATGGAATTTAAGTCTAATAATACAAATTGTGTTAAATGTTTTTTTTTTGTTTGTAAAGTGCAGCTTAAAATTAACAAATCATTTAAAAAAGTAAACAAATAAATCTTTGGCATAATCAAAGAAACTCTAATTATCTATGCATGTATGTATGTATGTATATAAGTATATATGCATGTAGTTAAATAGGTGTTTAAACAAATAAACAATATGCATATTAAAATATGAATTCATTATTATGTTAGTATTTGCATTAAAAAAAAACTGGCTTATAAATGTCATACAAAACTAAGTAGTGCAACTTTAGTTACCCCTACACTAGGCATTTAAGAACATTAAACAATGCTGCAAACGTATGTATTTTGTGTATGAACTATATATGGTTTGCAAAAGCTGCTTAAAACCAAATTTGTAAGCAATTTTTCGAATAGGAATTTTAAAGTGGCTGAGTGAACGGAAGAAAAAAAAAACTGTTTAAAAAAAAAGAAGCAAATTTAACAAGAAATAAAAGCATTATTTTTTAATACTGCATTTTTGTTTCAGTAACAGACACTGATTTCATTAAATCAAAACAATTAAGTAAAAAAAATTATAAACAAAATACTAACTTTTTCCTTTAGCTTATCATTTTCAATCCATTTCAATTTAGAGATTTCCATTCCAAGCTAGATTTCCAAAAAAGAAATGAAAGATTTTTTTTGTTTATATAAATGTTTTTGCAATTTCTACGCATATTTAAAGGTAATTTCCGAAATTTTCTTAACATCTCCCCACACTTGTAAGGATTTAATATCGGAAATATCTAATTCTGGCTCATAACTTGTAATACGATTTGGCGTATTCTCATAGATTTTATAAACATCAATATAACCCTCTTGGAATGCAAATTCTAATTCGAATATTGTACCTAAAACAGAATAATTTATAATTGAGTTGTTAGTATAGAGATGATCGGAGCTGAATGAATTTTTACTATGAAACACACCATCCAGTTGATCATAAATCTTCTCTTTGTGATCAATCCATTCGCCATTTTCTTTGTAATTCTCAACAATAACATTTTCATCCAGGATCCATTTAAAATGATATGTTATAAATGCAGGATCACGACATACTTCATTTACAAAGTTTATAGAGAATCTGAAAAGAGAAGAGAGAAATTTATTTTTAGAATTTATACCAAAAACATTGCTCTCCTAATGGCTCTAATTACTTGTATCAAAATTATAACGAAAGCTTCAAGAGTTTAAAAAAAATAGGTCTTCTAACTAGTAGATATAACCAAACTAAAACACATTTGATTTTAATCCTCAGGAAAGACTATAAATACTATAAACTTTAAAAAGGGTGTTTTTTTATTAATAGGTCGGTCGCACAGCACAAAAATAATTAAAACACTGACACGAAATAAAATGTATTTGCGATCTAAATATCACAATATATACTGTACGTGTAACATTGTCCTAAGGAAAACTCCGCTTGGCAAATATAGGCCCTCTTTTTGATCTAATATGTAAAGTAAATATATTAACCCATTTACGCTCAAAAGACTTTCGGAGCGAATCTGAAACAAAATTTATTATTATAAAATAATAGTCAAATTAAATATAAAAATAAAATTTTTTTTTTAGATGTTTTTGACGAACTTTTATTTGTTTTTCTTTTAGAAATTTTAAGAAATGAACTTGAGCCAGAATAAAACTAAAAATAATTGTCTTAAAAAAAACTTTTTTAATTTTGTATTTTTAAGTAAAAAAAATTACCGCTCTCAAATGGGGACACTGGGCTTATTCGGTATACAATTTTGCAACTAAGACATTTTCAAGGCACTATGTTGTTGGGCATTTCTTACGCAGTTTCGATGAATGACGACCAAAATATTAACCTATTGACTTTTCTATAGACAGATCGAAATGCACCCCACTGCATACATTTTGTTTACGAGAATGTCGGTGGAGGGGACGTGCTTTAAATAATCGGAAGTACCAGCTGCGAGAGTATTATATTGATATTGACATTTGTAATCGGTGACATACTCCAGCCATAGTTTAAAGACAAGACAAACAATAATATTCAATTAAAAGAAAAATGCCAAAGAATGTTTTTAGCTCCTTTACTGTTATAGGGAATCTGTGATTATTGCTCTAAAGTGCATATAACTTTCTCTACTAAATTATCATGTCCATAACTTTCTCATTAAAATCCTCTCAAAGATATATACGTCATTTGCGACCTTGAAGAGTAGGAATGAGCTTTTTTCGTTGAGTTTTAATATTGTTGTTTTGCAAAACAGCAGGTTTAGATTCCTGGTCAATTTTACGCCACGGGTCTCTCAAATATTAACCCCTATATTCACAAACTATTAATAAAGTTATTGAAAGTTTATTAAGCAGATTTTGCATGAGAAATCTGTCTTATATATAGGGGTAACTCTACGTCTCTTTGTTGCCATAAAAAACCAATGAATCTTCGCCACTTCCGCTCTATTCCTCTTCTTCTCTGTTTACACAAATTTATACATGGCCTGGTATATTTGCCAGTATATTATTCATCTGAATATTGTTTTCATCACCTTCTTCTTCAGCATCAAGTGCACTTGGCTCTGAAGGAAATGCAACTGAAGAAGAGTATTTTATAGTTTTTTCTTAAATAAGAGCTTAAACAGCTTTCTTTAGACCCCAAAAATCATTTCTCCCACTAAACACACTTTTTTCATTATTTCAATTTGCAAAGAAAACATAAAAGTTTTTACCTTCTATGTGCCCATTGTCCCCAAATGGGGACATAAATAAAAAATATCACCTGCAGTTGCAGTGCTGATAATTTTTTTAAAGTTTTTGTTTTACTTACAAGGTACACAACATTAAAAGCAAAATTCTTTTAAAAAAACTTTCAACAAAATTAATACACAGTTTAGAAACTTGCGTTTACTTTGAAAATATTCTAGTCTGGAAAATCATTGCACACGTTCCTGCATAAATTCAAAGTGCACAAAAGTCATGGCTCAATAACTTTCTTTGAAAATTAAACACTAAAAATGCATACTTAATTAAGCTTAGAAAGAAATTTGGCAATAAAATCATCAATAATCGTCCTCAATTGGGCACAGTGGGCGCAAATTGAAAATTGACAGTTATTAGACTGTTTAAAATTTTTGCTGTCAAACTTTATACATACAAATTATTTTCTTTCTTCCCTTAGTCATTTTAAATGTCCAATTTAATGTATAAATAATTTAAATGAAAAATCGTCTCCTCACAGGAATCACAGTATAAATAAACCATGCTTGATAACTTTTTCCAATCAATCTCACTGTGAACTTTACAAGTTCTTATCATGCCTAATTGAAATACAAACAAAATTTAATTTATTATTATTTTTCGTTTATCTAAGCAGCCTAAATAAATATTCCCATTATGGTTATAACTACTTATGTTAAAAAATTGTTTCAACAATAAATGATGATTTTATTGTCAAACAATAAAAAACTAATCACAACACCTAGCCATACATAATGTATTCAAGCATAAATATATTTATTTAAATCATTAAAATAAGTACTTCTATGTGTGAGTAATTTTAAAATTCAAAACAAACTGGTTTCAGGTAATAAATATTTATGTTTCCAGTAAGTTGCCGGTGACAATAGTGTCATTAAATTCTTTAGCACGCTTCTTCTTTCAATAAAATCCGGTTTTAAAAACGTGGTTAGAAGTTTTAACATTTTAGGTTTTAGATTATGGAAAAATGCTAATTTAATAGCTATTTTTACCTGTCAATGAAACAATCAAATAAACACCCACACTGAAAATGTTGTTATACATATGTATGTACATATGTACATATGTTGGTTGACACCTGTTAATAAAAGTCCAAATGCTTGATGAAACTAACAAGATTGTTGAATACCACTGTGACTAACACAATTTAAACTTGCAGGCCATTAATAATTAGATTACTGTTTAAAATAAGGTTGTTGTTGTTGTTTTTTTTTTTAATATTTCACACAAATTAAAAAAAATATTGGCAGACAAATTGTTTTTTTTTTTTCAAATATTATTTAAATTAGCTGATAAGTTATTCATTTGAAACTTAAAAAATATGAATCATTTATTAATTGCCAAAAGTTTAAATACATAAATCGGAATAATTAAAACAATCTAATCTTGATGAACAATTAGTAATGATTTTATTTTACTAAAATATTAATTTGTTATAACTAAAATAAATTGCAATTTTAATTTGAAAAATTGTTTAAATTTTTGTTTAAGTTTAAGCATACGAACTTGTCTTAAAAATAACTTTAAATACATTTCTTTTATTAACAGTTTCCAAAGTTATTATTAACCAAAAATGTTTTGTTTTAAAACAAAATTGAATATGAATTACTTGATTTAAGGCGACAAATGCAATTGTTATAAATAACAGAATTTGTCAACAAGCAAAAATGTTTAAACCAAATCAAGTTTTGTTTTATTAAAGAACAATTCATGCAGTTAAGTGCTTTTGAAAAACACAAATGCCTTAATTAACATATTAAACCTTTTTAGTAAAATTACACTGTTTTTCCAATTAATCTTTTGATCTAGACTATATTTTACGAGAATTTCCTTGAAAAAACATGCAACTATTCAAAGTTTCTTTAGTTTGCAGGATTCAACATGGTATTTGTACGTAAGTGGAGTTTAAGAACTTTAAATTTTTGGTTTTTTAATTTTAAGCTTTAAAAAAAGACTTATTATTAAGAATTAATTGATTTTTATTGTTTTATTTATTTCTACATCTGTGCGAATTTAAAAAAATGTTAAAGAGGTCCCAACTTTTAACAAAGTTTTAGACTAATACATCATAACACCGCGTTACACACATTCTGTCCTATGAACCAAATATAGTTTTTCGGAAAGGGGAGAAAAAATAAAAATACACGTGTATCGGCGATTTTCATGTACACGTCAGAATTTTTTTTTAATGTATAAAGTATAAAGCTCGTAGTGTCCGTCTGTCCGCCTGTGTGAAATCTGAGAATTGATAAAAATCTTTTTTTTTTAAATTTGACGTGATACAGACATTTTCACAAGTCTGCCTGCAAAAATTCAGCTCGATTGGATCACGGAAAAAGGGTTAACATTCGATCCAAAGTCTTTCACACAGGCGGACAGACGGACACTACCAGCTTTATACTTTATACATAAACAATTTTTTTTTTACTTTGGATCGATTTTTAACTCTTTTTCCGTAATCAAATCGAGCTGAATTTTTGCAGGCAGACTCGTGGAAATGTCTGTATCACGTCAAATTTAAAAAAAAAGATTTTTATCAATTCTCAGATTTCACACAGGCGGACAGACGGACACTACGAGCTTTATACTTTGTACATAAAAAAAAAAATTCTGACGTGTACATGAAAATCGCCGATACACGTGAATTTTTATTTTTTCTCCCCTTTCCGAAAAAGTATATTTGATTCATAGGACATAACAAAAGCTCGTTTTTGTAATGCGGTGTAAGTTATACTTGGTTCTTATACATATGTATATTGGAGTATTCGTATAATCGCTTAAATGCCATTTATATCTCTTAAACTTTAAATATTATATAAGTTTAAGATGTATAAATGACATTTAAGTTATTAAACGAATACCCCTTATATAATTCTAAAACTATTTAACATTTTGTAGTAGGTTGGTAACAAAAACTTAAGTTACTTAAGAAACCACCACCTATCCACTTGTATATATTGAGTCAGTACATATAAAGTATGTACATATATTCAATATATATAGTACCGTGAAATTTTTTAACTTTTACTTTTTAATGTGTTCTTTACGCATTTGCCCAATTCACAAAGCGATCTCTTGCAAACTTTTATCTTAAATCAACTAAAAATGCTTCAAAGAAATGTCCTTCGGAACCGAAAATAAAATGTTAATAAACAAATTATTTTTCTGTTATTATATGAAATCAAAATTTATTAACTTTTAAACAAACCAAAAAGTTGTTATACATTTTATTTTGTTTTTTTTTAATTCTTTCAAAAACAAATATTTTTATTATTTTGTACCCCAAAAATAGTTAGTTTTTCACAATTTTTTGACCCTCCAGAAAAAATTTTTTTTTTTTTATGTTGTGCTATTTATTTGGTATATATAAAATAAATTTGAGACCCCTTTCGTCTATATCTAAAAAATCAAAAATTGTCTTTCAAAAAACGGTGTTTGCATTTGCTTAAAAAAGATACAAAAAATAATTTTTTCCAGCAATAAAATGTTCACATGGTTGTTCATTAGATACTTTGCTACAACATTGCCGAAGACATTAAAACGCTATCACCAAGTCTGAATAAGTTATTGGCTAAAAGGTTATGGTACCATTTTCGGAAAATTCAGCAAATCTCCAAAATGTTGAGGCCTATAAAATTAAAATGCGAACTAATATTGCAAAACGGAGCAAGGGTTTTACTCAGCCCAAGTAGTACTATCGAACCTATATGCAAGTCTGTGTACTTAGCAAAAAAATTTATTTTGTCTCACAGTGTTACAAACGTGACGAAAATATAAGTTACGCTAAAAAATGCCAATTATACTAAAGGTTGTTTAAAAACGTTAATGCATATATGTATGTATTTAAAAGTGACAACTGCCAGTAGGTTACATTATTTAATTTTAGTTAAAACAAGTAAGAGCGCTATATTCGGCTGTGCCAAGTCTTATATACCCTTCACTTCGTGTATTTATGTAAGTATGTATGTGTGTATATGTAAACTTATGTATGTACGTATGTTTTTACATGTCCGAAAGGTATTTAAAGTCTTAGAAAACTGGGTTTTTTATGATATTAATTTTAGTCCATATGGGTTTTTCGCCAATATTTTTGCTGATTCTGGGCCAATTAGTAATTTTTTTTCAAATTATCCAAAATAATAACAAATAAATAATATTTTTTGTAAAAAAAAATTTCTTATATGCATCTCGAAATCTTTTTTTTTCTTTGGAAATTCCCAAAAAGGCATGTCTTACACACAGATATAATTCATTTTTGTGTAATATCTCCTTAATTGTCGGATTTTGGTAATTTTCAATAGCAAGAATCTCGGGAAAATTTCTTATATACATATATACCCTTGTCACCTGTGGTGAAGGGTATAAAAATGCTTTAAAAAATTATGTACGATTTCGTAAGTTTTTCCATTTTTCTAATTCAATTCAATTTTTTGTTACGTTCTTAGTCACATGTTATTGCTAATATTTTGGAAACAACAAATCGCCAAACCCAACTTTTTTCACTCAACCCAGTGCTACCAAAAGAAAAAAAATGTTTAGGATTTCGTTACTTGTTTTCACTTCGAAGGAGTTCGATAGCCGCATCCTTGATTTTGGAAATACCCCCAAATGTATATATGTTTCATACAGTTTTAAACATAAAACCCTTTTTGATCTTTCTATTTAATGGAGGGTATAACAATTAAATACATTTTGTAAAACATATAAAGGCAATGCCATTTAATTGCACAGTACTATATCTATAAACATTTATACATTTGTATGTACACAGGTATACAATTAATGGTTAAAAAACACGTTTTTTTAAAGCGTAACATAATTTGTGCCAGGTAACGTTTTCCTTTAAATAGAACATTATTTTCAAATTTTTAAGAAACTACAAATAATATCATGCAAACAATTTTTTTTTATATGTATGTTTTATTTGAAGGCTTAAAAACGATATTGATTTTTTATTTGAACATACTTACGTAAGTACATATGTACGCATGTTTGTAAGTAAAAAATAAATTAATGGTTTCTTTAAGTTTAAGGGATCTTAATCAAATTTAATGTTTTTTTTTTGTGCAAATTTTAAGAATCACTATTTTACTCTTATGTTCAATGACATCATTTTTCCCGAAATTTGTACATTTGGTTGTCTGTTAGTTGAATTTATATTAATTTATATTTACGAGTTTATCTATAAAATATGCCTAATAAATCAAAGTGGTTGTTGTTCGCCAGTATGTCTGTGGTTGTCTTTTTTAGAGCAGTTATGGATACTTTGTCAGGTCATGTTATGAATAATTCAAAAGAAATTAAAATGATGAAATGTTGAATAAGCCACAATTTGAAAAAGTGATAGAAGACAGAATTTTAAGAACCTGAAATGAATCAGGAAAATCAACCTTGTATCGATGGTTCTAAAATGTTACATATGCACATACATATATTGATTGCTTCTTTTTTATCGTAGAGTGTTGTTAATGTAAACATACATATATGTTAGTATGTACAAATGTAAACACTCAATTAATATTATCGCTGTTCATTTTTATTATAGGTACAATGTCTTTTAATTGAGTACGTACAAAAATTTAGTTCATGTCTTTAAAATTACATATTGCGTGATTGAAAAAAGGTATCAGTTATTATTTTTGTATTTTTTTTCTTTAATTTTATTGTCACTTATGTATATAGGACTTCTTTAGCAAAAAAAAAAA
>NDXZ01044283.1:0-10385 GCA_003055125.1 Paykullia maculata | reverse complement strand
TGTAAAAAGGCTATAAACGAATGTTTCACATTTTTCACATCTTCTATGCGTTTCACCAAAATGTGCTCAGTGTAAAAAGGCTATTACACCCAAACCGTTTCTAAGAATAACCATACCAACTTGTAACAGAAACATTAAAGTACGTAGCAATAACTAATTAAAGCAGCGGCACAACAAAATTATTCCCTTTTGTTGTAACAATGCACGTGTTTTACTACACACTTCTTCAATTCCTCCCTAGTTAATAACGTGTCTGCCTTTCAATTTTTGTATTATAAATTGGGACACTTACTCCATTCAGACGATGACTTTTTTCATGTTTTTGTAAATTTTTTTCTTAGTAGCCAGGATTAAGTTTTCATATAATCTTATTGAGTTTTTCATTCGTAAACAAAGAAAAATGTAAATATGAATTTATATTTAATAAATATAATATGTATATAAATTAAATATAATCGTATTTAAGTTTCGAAAAACACAATAAAATATTACGTTTATTACGTATTAAGAACAAATTACGATTGAAAGCTCTTCTCACGTGCAAGTACGAAATAAAATAAAAAAATACAAATGAGCATGAAAATAAACACGAAAATAATTACAACACCCGAATTTTTGATTTTTATCTATCCCGCTTTCGCCGAAAAAGTCCTGTTTGACTGTATTTTTTTAGTCTTCGTCTAAATCTAGTGTTAGTATGTGTTCTTTCAGCTGGCCGCCGACAATTTTACCACGAGCCGCTCCCGTCGTCAAAATGAACTTGGCGCAGGTCTCTGCAATAGGAATAAGATAATTTAAACTAATTAGTTCGATAAAAATAAATAAATTGCAATTTTTTCTATACATATATACAAAATATGTATAAATTTAAAAAGAAAATGTTTTTGGCTTTAAATTTTGCAACACATAGATGCTGGACTATTTACCATTAAAAGTTTTGTGTGTTTTAGGGGTTTCAGAGGAAGTATTACTTTTTTTTATGTTGCAGTGCTTTTTTAAATTTGAATAAGATTGATAGCACTGATCACATAAAAACAACGATTCGTCTTTACAAAATTCCTATACGCCCGTTTTCAATATTACCAGTTATTGTGATATATACAAAATTGAATCGATTTTGCAAATAAATTTTGTTTCTTTAATCTGAAATATAAAAAAAAAAAATAATTAAACATATTTATAATATAAAACGGATTTAATAAAAGCGATCAAGCTTGTATTGTGCAGGCAAATGTTAATGTAATACTATGCATATATAATTTCTGTGTATATTTGGAATTTATTCAAACTGAACAAACAAATATTCGATACTGTTATAAAAATAAATTAAAGATGAATAGAGCTGTAGTTTTAGAAGTGTAAGCAATAAAGTGCTGTTGTAATATGCCGAGGAATACTGGCAAATCTAAATCGAAAAATAGTAACGTAAACGTTAAATCTTGTAAAGTTCCCATTAAAGCTGCCTCTGCAACAAAAAACCCAAAAAATGATAACAAAAAAGAAAAGGGTGTTGAGAAGAACTTTGTAGTTGATACAAGGGAAATTGTTAGTGAAGAATTATTTCATAGAAAGTCTGAAAGGCGGAGAATAGCGCGTGATATATTTTTGGTATTTGAAGAAGAATCAAGTACTAGACGAAGGACAAGGGGAGCAGCCAAAAAAAAACCAAAGTTTGGTCATCTACAAGTAGAAGAGCCAGTCAAACATAAAGGTTTATTACGAGATATCAAAAATGAGCCAAGGTGTTACCTCAATCATAATAGTAATTTAAATGTTAACAGCTCGACAGTGCCTCCTGTTGTTCCTGTAAATTTAAAGAACAATTTAAATGTGCTAAGTGTCAGTAAAGAAAAAAAACCAAGAACAGGAAAAAGCAAAAAACCTGCACTTTGTAAAACCGTGAATTTGTCACACTCTAACAATATCAAATCAAAAAAAAATTCTGCTTCATCAGTAGAATTATCAACATGCACATTAGATATTGAACCAACATCAGTTCCCAGAGTGAATCCAATTTTTTTATGGGTAAAACAAGACGATACACGTATTGTAGAAGTTCGATGTGAGGACTACGACAAAAGAAATCGCATACGCATCACGAAGACATCAAATGGATGGCGGGCCATTCCACGATCTGATCCGACATCGTCCAGAGTAATAAAGTTTTATCCCACACCTTTAATGAAAGTAAAAAGGGAAAATAATGTTCACGAAAAAAATAATGATATCCATCTACAAACCGAAAACAAGAAAACTATCGCATGTAACGATTATGGGACACAAAATATACTGCTTGAAAATGCCAAAAACAAAATTGGGACTAAATTAAAGGATATTGACACGGTATGCAATCCACTGGCATTAAAAAATGTCAAATCTAGGACCAAAAATAAAAAGTCTAAAAAACTGAAAATAAAAATTAATTCTGAAAAATGTCAGAAAAGGTCTAAAAATAATTTCACTGCCATACAAAATCAAGTAATTTCTGAGTCTTTAATAAATTCTTCGAGTAAACTCACAAACTCCAAGGATGAATTTGAATGTGAAGCAAGTATCGAAAAGAAGTTTGAAGAAAACTTGTCTACAAAGAACATATTCGAAAATATCCACGTTAAAAATACAGAAAGTAAATTAAACCCTAGCAAATCTTCATTAATGATAGAGGTACCTCTATCTAAGGAAACAGAACCTACATATCAAAAGCAATCTGAGGATGAAATTTCTTTTGATCTGTGCCCAAGAACTGGATTATTTTTGCCTAATGATCGGATATTAAATGCAGAATATGAAGCTGAATCCATTGATAATGAAAATGTTCAAAATGCTACAAAGATAGCTAAAATCTGTTTTTCTAATTTAGGAAAGGAAGAAGTATTTGCAGATTTGGACAAAATTAACGTTGATTTAAAAATACAAATGACTGGGGAAAGTTTAGAAAGTTTAGAAGCAAAAACAAAAAATCTTAAAGATCTTCTAGATGATGCTGATCTCTTGCAGCACTGCGATGACAATGCAAATAGTGATGCCGAGTTGATAGACTCTCTTGTAAAAACAAGTTGTGAGAATAACTTGATTCATGCAAATGAAATAATAAAATCTACTGTGGACCAATTGCAGCAGAAAACATCGACGATAGATGAAAGCGCAAACGAAATGACAGTTCACCTAATAACTGATGTCAGTGATCCACCAAAATGTCTATCATTTAATGAAGCTGGCGAGATTGAAGGCTTAAATGGCGAACTCTTCCAGTCTAACACATACATAGAGCCTTTTGAAAAACATTCAACTAGCCTATTGACGGCGGAGCCACAAACAACATTACATTCGACCACATCGGTAGTTGCAACATCACCAATTTCTCAAAGACCAGCAACGTGTGAAAATATAGAACCCACTATTGCAATTATGCACAATAACATCAGTAAGACGCAATCATTCAGTAATATAGAAGACTCGCCTAAGGATCTTAGTTATAAAAAGCGTGAAGAAGTTTGCCCACCTTCTGAATCCCGCAGCCAGTGTGCTGTTACATCTAGTTCCGATGTGATAAAATCACCGCAACGAGAAGATACATCTTTAGCATCATCTTCAGAAACACTTAAAAATCTTATACTAGAACAATTTATGAAATTAAATGCATTTTCAAACCAACAACATCAAAGGGATCCAATAGACCTTGGTGAGCAAAGGCATCAAAATTTATCTAATATAAAGTCTATTTACAACTCTGGACAACAGAGTGATTTTATTGAGACGGTAGTTATTGAAGATGATGATGACAATAGTGACTATAGCAGTGAACATGAAAAAGAACCAATGAAAAAGCGTTTAAGACTTAATAAGCGAACCATAGTAACACAGAATGTATGCAAAGTAGCTATGATAGACAAAGATCCCGATCCATTAACACAGCTACGTTTGCTAATACGGAACACTCAATGGAAAGTTCCCGATCCGATACTTGTTCCCAAAGACAGACTCAGCGCCGTTTTAGCTTCACCAGCTAGAGAAATCCCTCTCTTGATTACGACAAGACCTGAACTTAGGTTGCCTGAGGCTTTTGCCTACCCAGAAATCATACAGAATCCTAATATTCTTGTTATTTCGATGGCTCAGCTGGAGGCTATTTTGAAAAATGAACACGAAGTTGAAAAAACAAGTTCTAAAGCTAATCTACAGAATATGAATGTGTTGTGTGAAAATCAGTTGGCTGGCAAATTAACTAATAATAATATAGACGAGATAAACTTACAATCATCTAGGCAGCATCTTCAACATGCATCAAAACTGCAACAACAAAATATGAGCAGTGCTAGTATGGGTCAAGTATCAAATAATATACTAACAGATAACACTACCAGTATGTCATCACAGTCTTTACATGAGACGAGAAATGAAAATGCTAAATGTTCGCAAACAGATTCTTGTTTGTCATCAGACCTTAATACTGCCACTATGGCGGTGCTAAACCAAATGCTTTGGTTGCCTTATTTTGGGCAAATTTCTCAGGATGTTGGTCAATCTTTTAAAAGTCCAATAATGTTGCAAGAAAAATGTCCTAATTTAGTTCCGTTTTTCAATTCATATTTAAACGGGTTAACTAATTTAGAGGATATTTATAAAATTTCTACTGATAAAAAGTCAACACAATCGTTTTCTAATAATTGCTTTCAACAACAACAGTCGCAGCAGATTGAAACAAATGAAAAGTTATCACTATTCCAGAAAATTGTTCAACATCAAATGCAAAGTGTTCTGCAACTGAATCAACTTAAACCAGCCTCATCCCAACTTACGACTCCAGCAGTCTCTTCAATAGAGAAAATAAACTTGGACAATACTGAGCCGTCCCTACCTTCTCATTGCATAGAGCAAAGAAAGCAAAAAATGATTTTGCAAAATAAACAAATATGTGCACCTTCTGTTTGTGACAAAGACACATCTGTAGCAGGAAAATCATACAATTTAAGAAGTTCAGTTGGAAGTCGTCACACCACTGCTGAATCAAAGCAATATTCAATTACCAACCTAAGACAAAATACAGATAATAAGCCACGACTTACATGTAAATCATTGTCAAATCTTTTGGAGCCCGAACAAAATATGGTTCCATCATCTTCCAGCTCTTCGATCCCATATATTCATAATTTATCATCGGACTTTTTAAAAAGTGTCAATGAAATAACAAGAAATTCAACAGAGTGCAAACCAAGCGATAGAAAAATAGTAGGTAAAACAGCATCTTTAAATGATACAACGTCTATTGTGCCTCCATCTGCAAGACCTTGCGGTATTGCTAATGCTAGTATTGAGACAAGCACGGTAGCTGATATTAGTAAACAAAAATCTAAAGCTTTTGTAGATAGTATAGCAACTGACAATAACACAAATAGCGATGTTTCTGGCCTATCAGCTGACACAAATATACCAATTTGGCATCCCCTTTTTGGAAGGTAAGACTTTTTATTTGCTAAACACAATCTTAAATTACACAGTCCTTTTTGTAAAATTAATGTTAGTAAATGTGTAAATATGTACATAATATGTATTTATGTTACTTAAAATTTTTTTATTAGATTTGTAAAAAACTTGAAATAGATAATTTATTCTTTTTATTTATTTAATAGTATTTTAAATACTATCTTATTGAAACTAGTATGCATCTTTATAATGTCACCTTAATGGCTCTGTTAATATTATTTTTAACTTATTTTCAAAAATATATCTCCGATCAAATGCAACAAATCTAAGATTAAAAAATATTTACTTTATTATGGTCGGTAGGTAGGTAGGTCGATAGATGGAGCCTCGAAGGATCTAATGTCACTTAGGACATACACTTAAGCCTGCGGTCGGCTTGTTGTGCGCTTCATGGGGTGGGAAAATAGAAAAAATAGAGGAGCAAAAAAATTGCACTGCTCAAAGGAATTCGGTCATCAGAACTAATGTCCTCAGAACTAGTGTCCCGTTAGCACAACCCATCAACCTACGTAGTTCCGGTTTCCTTAAATTCGGGATTTCTCTTGTCCTTTCCTCTTATACTTCTCAGGTACTTTATTATAGTTCGGTGTCTTGTTTTTGCTTTTACATGCATATATTTTTAAGTTCTGATATTGTTCTTGTTCGGAAAATTAATCTACAGTTTGCAACATTTATTTGGTTATTATATTGCTCATATGTATTCTATATTATCTCTTATTTCCCTAATATTAGTTACAAAATAACCATTAAATTGATTCGCTATATCATAACTGTATTCATATTCTATAATGTTAAATATCACAGATCTCGATTTTCTTAACACTAAGTCCTTATTATGTTTCCACATTAGCTTTTGGTCTTTGATATTGTTTATTTTTCTGTTAATATAAGAATTTTTTGTCATTTTCGAGTCTTATTTTATAGATATTTCTCGCTCTTTTATTATTATTCCACGGTCTAATAGTATTTTCGATTTTTAGCAATATTGTACTTTATCCATTTTCAGAGTTTGTAATTGTCTATTAAACCATTTTTTTTAATGCTTTTTTTATATTTGTCTTTCGTACCATAAGTTTCTTTATTGTATTTTCAATAGATTCATCAAAATTATTCACATCATTGTCCAATTCTTCGCTTCCATCGAATTTTCTCTTTGGAATTTAATTTTGTTATATTTGAAAAACTCAATTTGTCTTTTACTTTCATGATCTGTTGTCTCACCAATATTTTTAATTTTAATGTCTAATATTTTGTGATCAGAACTTTATTTATTTTGCTATTACACATTTTAATATTAACTTTGAATAACGCCTGATTCTAGTATAATCGTTTGTCATTTGCTTTAGTCCATTATCATTAATGATTTGTTCCAATTTGTGCTTATAAATGTTTTCCTTTGTCCAATCTACATTAAAGTCTCCTGCGATAAATATGTCCGTATTTAACTTACTAAGTTTTTCAATTGTTTGCTCAAAAACTTCATAAAATTCGGCTTCTTGGCTGCTAGATGTTCGATAAACTGCTGCTTGTATCATTGACATCTTTCGGAATTTAACATTATATGCACTTATCCCATAGGTCGCCCAGAGTTGTATCACACTTTGAAAATTACTAATTTTCAAAGTAAATCTTTTTCAAAAAATCTATTTAGGTAGCGTTGTGCAAGCGTCAATCTATTCATGAAGATTTGTCAAAGTATATCTACTTTGACAAATCTTTAACTTTGAGGTTAACATCTAATTGTTAATATATTTAAAGGTACATTATTTGTTATTGTAGCTAAATGTCATTAAAATTTAAAGGTATGGAAATGTATTAATTTGTAAAACTCTTTGCTTTTTATGATATTGTTTTGATTACTCTCTGACAACAAAATATAAAAATGTACCTGAAGCTGTTTATGAGATGTTACTTCATGTAAAAAATATCCTTTTTTTAAGTTTTATTTTATCTATAAACCTTAAACCATGACTCGTAAATAAAATGTACATAAATGTAATTTCTATAAACTATATCAGCATATCTTCTGATGAGTTGGGATTATATTCTGTGCATTTAAAAAATGTATTATTATACTTTGAAGTTCTTTCAAATAGTTTTGATAAGTACGATAGGATAAGCTAATTGGTTTGGAGGTAGATGGTTCTGTCAACTTGTTTCTGGCAATACACCAAGTGTAAAGATTGCAATATAAAGTGTTCCTTGTTCATTTTAGTTTAGTTATTCTTCAATAGCTTTGTGAACATTATCTTGTCTTAAAGTGTTTTGCATTTTAAAATTCAAATGAAATTGAACAACGCAGTTTATTTATTATATCTTATTCCTACGCTAAAAATTTATGCCAAAAATCCAAAAGTGCAAGTGCTTGCATTCGTGTTTGCCCGAACTTACACTTTCTTTATTTTTTTTTTGAATATACATTTATATCTACATATTTATTTAAGCTATTAATACAAAAAATATTTAATTACAGTAATTCAAAGTCGGCGTACAGCAGTCCATGGCAGTGGACAACTGTAACAGCAACGGGAGAATGACACACGAGGGCTCTTAAGGAGCCCGACAACAATTCAAAGAATTCTATTGAATTTCGATACAACAATGTAAATCCTGCCGCTAAACCAAATAAAACATTATCCATTCCATATTACTCAAACAACATACAAAATATAATGGGCAATAGTAACAGCTGTGCAAACACAGCGTTTAAAGTTAATACTGGGCGACAAGAACAACAAACGTTTCAGCAAAACTCTACACCATATAATTTGCCGGATATTGCTGTTCAACAAAAAAATTCAACACTAATAAGACGGGATTCGCAGTCATCCTATCCTTTAAAAGAGTATGTTGATGTTGGTAGATCTAATCTGGATTACACAGGTTCATGGCATCAAAAACAACAGCACCTGCAACAGCAGCATCATCAGCAACACCAGTATACTCAACAGCTTCCTTGGGCATCAATCAGCAGTAACCGCAACAGTTACAAAGACAACATTTCTCAAGTAACATGTTCCAATAGAACACAAACAATTCCACTTTCTCATCCATTTTATATGCAGTTTAATCCATACATTACCCAAAGAGCCCCTTTTGCGTCTCACAATCAACACCCACAACATTCTATAGAAATGAACGATCCTCAAATAACAAATGTACGATTTGGGGATAATGATTATGCATTGCGTTAAACTAATTGTATAATACGATATTATATACCACACTTATATGAAGAATATAAGCTTCAACAACGTAATGTACAAAAAAATATAAAAAAAACACAAGTATTTGTACTGAATCATTTGAAATTTGTTTTAATAACTTTTGTAAAATGATTCTTGTTGTTTGAAGTACATACACACATACATACATATATAAACTCATTACAAATCTTTAAAAAAATGTGTAAACTTTATTGTATGAATTTAATTAGTTAATTTGTTATGAGTATGTAGTTTGTTACGCATCAAAATTGTTAACCTGTCTTTTTTTAACAAAAATGTTATGTTTTTAGTTTTTTTTTAGTTACAATATGTTCTAGAACACAGATAAATATAAATAAATAATAAATATAAATATATATTTAATAACTTTTTATTTTTTAATGTCTTTTTTTTCAAATACAAAAAGTTATAATAATAGTTTTTAAGGAACATTCTATTCCACAAATGTTTCTTAAAAATCATGAGTTGAGCCCTTAAAATGAGGTAACTTTCTCTTTTTTCAATAAGGATATTTAATTTCCCATGCAAGATAACAATTTTTCTTTTGGTTCATTTACAAACTGCCTGTTTTTATAAAATTAAAACAGGCAGTTAGAATCCTTTAAAAAAAAGTAAATATGTATCAGTTAAAATAATTAATTCATTTTTTTTTTTGTGGCATGAGTTCTTATCAAAAAAAGTTTTGTTTATCAAAGAAATAATGCATTTTGACCAATACTAGCCGTGTAGAATTCATTTTCAAAACCAGTCTTTATGACACAAGCTTTTTATACCCTTCACCACAGGTGGCAAAGGTATACATACAGATATAGGTTTGTTATTTCTACAATATTAATTTGCGACTCCATAAAGCATATATGTACATATGTATATTCTGAATCCTTATAGATAGGGATGTCGATTTAGCCTGGCCGTCTGTCCGTGTGTTGGTTTTCAATTTAATATGAAACGTGCTGTTGGTGATTGAATTTACTATATGTGGACAATTTGGTTTATGACTGGACTTAGCATTTTAAATTTCGGTTTTTATACTCTTCACCACTGGTGGCAAGGGTATACATTAGGGATGGGCCAATGCAAAATATATCGATATTTTTTTCAAAATCGTTGCTGATCGATATATATCGATTTGAAAATATCGATATTTTTTTGTAAATTCATAAAATACAGGAAAGTTCGTTTTTTATTAACAAAAAGTAACTTTTTATTGATGTTTAACTGTTAACATAGAAACAATTAATACAGAAAACTATATTTGTGGTTGAACTACAAAGTAAGGCGCTGTAAAAATGTAATTGAACCAATAACAATCAGATACTGACATAAGGAGCTCCCTTTGTTAGATGTGTTCACCTGGCAAACTGCTTCTACGATCGAAGACACCAAGAAAGCTTGACAAATTAAATATATAAAGGCGACTTCAAAAGAACAGGCGTAAAATGCTGGACACATACAACTTCACATGGTTAAGACTGTTAAAAATACGTTCAAAACAAAACAATGTAATTGACACATTATCCACAAAATGTATACACAATAAAACAGCTAACATAAAAATATTCAACACTAATTATTTGCGCATAGAAGTTTGACTGTTACGGGTGCTACTATAGACTTGCAAATATGTACATACCTTAAATGTGATCAAATTTGTCGCGAAGTTGTTGTCAACGC
>NDXZ01044244.1:0-10486 GCA_003055125.1 Paykullia maculata | reverse complement strand
TCATTTCTTGCCTCAAAAACCATTCATTTGACCTATAGTGCAATGTGATGATACTGTGCGTGAGAGTGAGGTAGAGACATGTTGTTGTTAACATCTACATGACTTCTATTAGATTCAAACTCTGGCATTACAGAAACCTCTGGATTTTTTTTATGGCTTATACTTGTGGTAGGTTGATTGTCATTTAACATGCGAATATTTACATGGATGCATGTATTTCTAGTACGAAGAGTAGAACAAAAAACTGCAGCGCGTACAACTTACCAGCAACCCAGGTTTGTTATAATTTTTGTCACTAATGCAAAATTATTTTTTTTCTTATGAGAAAGTTTGATACGTTTTTAAAATGTAGAAACTTAATTGAAATTTGATGAAATGCGAAATAAAAAATTAAAATATAAAAAAAACTTTGATTAAAAATAAGAAAAAAATAATTTAAGAAATTGGTATAATTTTTTTTTTGATAATTTTGTTTTATTATAAAAATATTAACCCTTAATAAAATTTTCCACAAATGTTTTTTTAGAGACAGATTTTTAATAAATTTGTTTAGACATTTTTCAATAAATAATTTGTTTAAGAATTACTTTTATAAGCAGGCCTTGTTTGGTAATTTTTTTGATTAAAAAATATTTTATTTTAAAATGTTTACAACATATTTTATTTAATGGGGATTGTGATAAAATTTAAAAAGTCTTCTTTTATCAACAAAAAGCCTGCTAATTTCTCTATTTGTAAAAGATCATCGTAAAATTCTCTATTTAAAGAACATTTTTAAATAATTAAAAAATTTTACTTTTAAGCTGTCTACTTTCATGTTGATTATTTTAAAGTTTATGCTGCAGACTCCTTTCTTTCTTAAATTTAAAATAATGTATTTTTCTATGATGCATGTAAAAGAGATTTTATAGTTGCAAATGTTTGTATGTATCTGTGAGTAGTTTTATTGTCATTGTAATGATTTGATTTTCGATTGAAAATTAATATCGTATTTTCAAAAATATCTTCGTAATATATTTACAATTTTTATTCCATGTACATGTTTGTATTAGAAACGTTGATACAAAAATGTAAATCCTTCTTTTTTTAAATAAAACACACACGAACACATGTAAAATTTAGAGAGACATAAAAATACCAACACATGGATCCATCTACCCATTCACTCATCCATCTTAATATTGTTATTTGTGCTATTTAATGTTTCCGCTTCCGTTGCAGTAAAATTTACGTATTTTTTTTGTTTTCTTCTTACCATTACTTTGCAGCTGGCATTCATTTTCATATGCACCCACACACATGAATTCAATTTATTGAAGTTTGATTTCTTCTGTATCTATTTTGCATTTTTTCTGATATTGTAGTAAATGTTGTTGCCATCCATCTATCCAATGTTCCTGCTCACAGTTGATGTCGTTTGCGTGGTATTTTTGTAATTTGATGCAAAATGCAACAACCGCATGTGAATTTTAATTTTATTTTTCGCAATTCATTTCAAAAATGTTGCATTTTTTCCTTCTTTCGTTTTTTTTTTGTATTTCATCTAAACCTCTAGATTTTTTTGTCGTTTGCACAAATAAGCATTTCTTGATGTATAATTTAAATTTTTTTTATAATTCTATATGTAAGCGAATGTTACAAAATGTAGGGGGAGGTTTTTTGTTTTCATTGTGAATAAAAACAGTGCAAATGAGAAGTGTGAATTTAGGTTTTCATTTCTTTCCAAAATAAAGAATTTTTAATTAATTTAGAGATAAATACAAAGTATGTCAAACATCTTTTTCATTAATCTGTTTAAGAGTAGAATGTTATTTAATATGACCCACATTGTAACAGTGTGTGAAAGCAGAAAATGTCATTGGTTTAAATTAAAACTAGTATTTAAAATATTTATATAAATGAAATTAAAATGTAGCTGAAAAAAAAATATAAACAGTTTGCTTAAAAACAGATTGACTAAAAATGGAGTCAGCCTAGTTATAAATTAATAAAAAAAGAAAATTTTTAAATTTCATAAAAAATATATAAAGAATTTAAATTCTTTTCAATTGGTAAAGAGTATTTAAGATACGTCATAACTAACTGACTTTGATATTTTCATTTGTTTATAGAAATTTCCTAAGAGTAAATGACCCTTTTAATTATGTGGCAACACTGTTTAGCATGTTCGTTAAAAAACATAAAAAATCATTTTTTTTGGGAACAAAAAAAATTACTTTTTTCTATTTTTCTAATGAATTTTCACGCAAGTACTTTAATAAAGTTTATTATTACACACAACAACAGTTTTAACTAAATTTCCAATTTTTACAATATTGTTTTATACATATAGCGAAGAATTTAATATTAAAAAAATAAAGTTAATAACAATTGTTAATATTTATACCATAACAATTCACATTAAAGCTAACGAGTTTTGAAAGAAATATAAACAATATTTTTATTGCAAAGGAAAATACACTGACAAAAATTAAGCCATAAAAAACATTTATTGCATTGATACATACATACCTACAAATGCAAAATTTTGATAGCTTTTAAAATTTTTCATATAAATTTTTATTAACTATATTAATTAGGGGAAGTGCTTTGAAAAATAATAATAACGTTGCAAATAAATTTATCAAACCATAACTATAAAGTGTTAATGAAAGTCAAACCTTCAACATTATTTTCCCCTCCTTTTGCATTATAGTTATACTATTAAAAGCCCTTAATATACATTAACATATAGGATTTAATTATTATTTCACAATAAAAAAGCTTTTCATTGTGAAACTCTTAACTATTTTTTAATACCTCAACATTTAACTAATTAGTTAAATGAAAAGGGGTACTATGCAACTAGTATGTATGTATATGCTTATGGGTCTTAAATATGATTGATATGTTTCCCTATTTAAAGAGAAATATAATTTATTTATAGAAATATAAAATAAACATTTATTTTTAAGTAAAACAACAAGTGCAATTACTTTCTTTTAAAAGATTTTTCGTTTTTGGTTTTTTTTTCACATTCTTTATTTGGTCAAAATTAAAAGTTTCAAGTTTTTCATTTAGTTTTTCTTCCACTGTGTTTTATGCTTATTTTCTAGTTGCTTACTATGATGATGCTAAAACAATTTCACACTATTCTATTGTACAATTTTGTACAGTTGTTTGTTAATAATTCGCAAATTTATTTATTTTATTTGTTTATTTCATTTAAAGTTTTTATTTTTATTTTAACAACGACATGTTAGGGGCGAAAACACTTTTTTTTTGTGTTGACATTTTTCTCGCTATTGTTGGTGACAGAAAAATTTAGTATTTATAAAAAATACAAATAGATAAATTGTATTGCATACTTTAAAGCGAATTAAATGAAAATGTATATAAATTGTGCAATGAATGCTACATGAAGCAAATTAAAAGAAACAATAAACAGTGGAGCCGAATGATATTTTAATATAAAACTTTTTTTTAAATATTCTTCTGGTTTTTAAATATTTTAATTTTTATTTTAAATGTGAAATCTTCAAACATTTTTACAATAAGGAAAAATATTAATATTTTTTTAAATGAAGTTTTTCTATAGAAAATTTTTGCAATATAATATTTTATTTTCAATTTTTAATTAAACAAAAATTTTTCTTCAAAGAAAATAGACCTTAAAGCTTAAAAAGACTAATTGAAATTTATATATTGATATGGCAAAAAGAAATGATTGTATATTTTTTAATTTACTAATCAGCTAATTTTATTGTATTTTTTTTGATAATTTTTAAAGGCTGGACCGTGCATTTTGCGTGCGAAAATTTTACAAATGGTATTTCTCATTCGAAAATTGATAAAAAAGCTAAAGAAACCGGCACAACATTGGAAACATTTTAATCGGCGACCAAGATCATCAAGAACGTTAAAAAATGTAGAAATGTAAAAGCACTTGGGCACTTGCTAATTGAAGAGTTAGGATCATCACGAACAGACTGATTTACACTTTCCACGTCTTCTAGTCTTCTTGATTATCTTCACCTAATTTTGTTTGTTATACCAAGAAGTATTCATCTAAGATTCTATAACGTTTGAACATTTTTGTAACTTTCTGAATTAAATTAAACCTAAGACAAATGATTGATTGATTTTTTTTTCAAATTTTACTAAACAATTTTTAAACTGCCAAACAGAATCTTGATTTTGAAAAATGTTTTTAAGCCATTCAAAGTACTTCTAACATATTTAGCACTTTTTAATACAACTTTGTGGTGACAAATAGCAATATTAGTACAGTTAAGGAAAAGTAATGTGAAAATGTCTCAGCCAATCTCTTACCAAAGCAATCATTTTTATACATATTACAAAAGCAAACTGCTTTGATATATGTATTGGTACAAGCCTCTGTAGGTGCTATTATACATAATTTGAGTATGCGAAACTTAAAGCGACATGGCCACACATAAAACTGACTCATCAAATTTATTGGTAGTGAAAATTAAAAATTATTTTGATTTTCTTCACTAACTACGTGTGAGCATTCTTTTACTAAAACAATGATAAAAAGGTGAGTTTGATGAGACAGTTAAACGGTGGTCATACCGCTTAGCTTCAATAATATGAAAATGTGTTTATATATATTAAGACCCTCCTAGGTCTCTGAATTATTTATAAAATTAATAAAAAAAATATTTTCCAAAATTGTTCACTGTTCACCAAATTCCCAACAAACAAAATAATATATATATGATTGACTGGAAGAAAAACTCTTGGGCCAAAATTCTCACCTTCGATCGAGACTGTACGGCCAGGGTGCTACCTCTAAGTAATACGAATGCATTTAAATATAAAAGCTAGAAAATCAAATTATTGCAACTGTAAAATTATAAAAGGAAATATTCTAAGGAAGATTAGATTTTTAAAGAATTTTATAGGATTCATATTATTCTGCGTAATTTTTAATTATAAAAACTAGTTACTTGAAAGTTAATAAAACATATAAAACTCTTGTCAAAGAACACAAGTAAAAATGTATCTAAAATATTTAAATTTTATAATTTTTAAGAGAACAGAAATAAAACAATTCCGCTATAAATAAAATGAAAAAATTTGCAAAAACCATAATTTTTATTGAGGATTTATCTCGGAAATGATAAAAGGAAGAAAATCCAATATAAGCTTTAAAGTTTTCTCCTGCATGATGAATTATAATTATGGCTTTTTTTTATCGTATTCGGCGATATGTTTCAATTGTTTGCAGGGTTACATTTAACTATTCACATCAAAAATTATTATTGTATGTGTGCGTGTGTGTCTGTGTGTGCATTGATGTTGTGCATATGTATTAAATTTATTTATTTAGTTATTGCTATTGTTAAATGTATTTTATGTTTTGTTTTTAAAACAATTTTACAACATTTTTTGTTTCTTTCTAAATAAAAGTTAATAGAGAAAATATGTGTATGTATGTATGTATATCTATAGATTTTTTTATATCTTGCATAGTTTATTTTTATGTTAGTATTTTTTATTTGTTTGGTAAAAAAGATTTTTTTATTGTCATCGTTGGGTTATAAATTTGCCATTTATAAATCATATGAAATTGTAGTAGAAATTTGACTTTATGTTTGTTCGTATCATAAAATACTATTGTTTAAATTAGTTTTCAATACATTTAACAAAATTATCGTTAGTATTATGTACCGTTTTACTATTATTTTTTTTGTATTTTTCAATTCTATTTATTATTATCAAATAATTGAGTTTCCACATTTGTAGAATGCTGTTGTTGCATTTATGTTTGTACAATAAGATATATGTACATACATTTGCATGAACTCGTATGATTTGTAATTGTGTATGTACCACATAAAGAACATGCATAAACATGTTTATAATTTATATAAATTTATTTTATATGTTTATAAAATTCAAAACGCATTATCAAAAAACAAAAAGAACAACAACAGCAAACACATTGGCTATTTGAAACAATATTAATTATAACAAAATATGCGTATTTAGATGTATTTTTGTATCCATTTCGGTGTTAATGTGTATTTATATATATATATATACATGTACGTACATACATATGTATGTATAATACAAATATTTGCATGTATTTTTAATCAAACTAGTTGTTTGCAAATGTACCTAGGAGTTAAATACATACATAAACGTCTTCTAATATTATACAATAGAAACCACTTAAACATACATATTTGCTAGTGTTTTAGTTTTACGTTTATACATATTTATGAGTAGCTACATACATATATATGTACTTGATATATAAAGACCATTAAATGTTTCTTACTATGCATGAATACTCATATTAAAGTCTAATGATGTTCTTTTAACGATAGAACTATAAACGTTATTATAAGAAACTTATTAAAAATAAATAATTTAAAAGTTATGTTCATTTAGAACTTTAGTGTCTTCAACACAATATTGTTTTTTTGTACTTTGGGGTCTTATAAGATATAAATGATAATATATGTCGCATACCCAGTTCAAAAGTGACACAACTCAAAATTTTCATTTTCGAGTTTACATGCTTAAACTATGCACAATACACTTGTTTATCTATAAGAAAAATATCAGTGCATTTTTTTGTTGTTAACTGTTGCTAAAAAGCAGTTATGTCTTTCTTTATGTTTCAATTGGTATTTATAAAAGTTGCAATTTATAAAAGTGACTTATTTTTAGTTATGTCAGAAAATATAATGGTAATGATCCCTACGCTTAGTTTAAATTGCTTTGTAAATAATTAATAAAAAGATGAACTAGTTTGGTTTTTTTAAATTTTATTTTCACAGATGTCAGAAGCTGTTCAGCTCGACTGTTGTGGGGTAGAGCGAGCAATGCTAGGTAGCTCAGCTAAACCATCAAATAATTGACTTGTTTAATTCTTAAAACTGTTGTCTTATATACTCATTGTGAGAATCCCTAGTAGTCACTAGAGATGGTTAGTACTTATTATAATTTACAAATAACATTATGTATACGTAAATCTAAGAATTTGGTTGGGAAATATAAAGCCAAACATGGACATGATAAACATTTATGGAATATATCAGTTGTATTCGGTACAAATCTCTCGTGTTGCTTAATCCTTGCATTTGACACAAGCCTTTACCAGACAAAGCCCTTAATTAATCAGCTTTAAATTTGTTAAGCTTGGATGCTCTTACCACGTTAATTCAAATTTACACTTTTTAATCGTTAAACCATTATAAGTTTACTTAGCACAGAACGATCGCCATAAACAGCCAGAAAAATACGATGACTTTTCGTAGCGTTTTCTTTAAAACATAAAAATAAAGTATAACTTTCCGCAAATGCCTGTTAATAAACTTATAAAATTTTTATTAGATATTATGTTATCAGTTTGCAATTCAGTATTTGTGATGATCAGGCATATTATATTATACATTTTTGCAACTTATTTTTATTTGCAAATAGCCAGCAAACGAAAACCATAATAACAAGTAGGACCGCTATATTCGGCTGTGCCCAATCTTATATACCCTTCACTACGCTTATTTATGTATGTATCTATGTGTGTATAAGTATATTTATGTATGTAAGTATGTATTTACATGTCCGAAAGATATTAAAGTCTTAGAAAACTTGATTTTTTTATGATAATCATTTTAGTCCGTAGAAGTTTTTCGCCCATATCTTTGCTGATTCCGGGCTAATTAGTTTTGTTTTTAAAATTTCCCAAAATGTATGTAAGACAACACATATAATAATTTTTGTGTAAAAAAATTTTTTTTTGCTTATATCTCGTAAATTTTTTTTCTTTTGAAATTCCCCAAAAGGCATGTCTCACACACAAATATAATAACTTTTGAGTAATTTTTTGGTTCATACCTCGGTCAGTTTTAAAGCGATTTTGCTGGATTTCAATTGCAAACATCTCAGGAGAATTTCTGATTGTCTGATATCAATATCACGTCCGTACGACATCGGGGGGCTGAGGAAACTTAATTTCGACAGATGGACAGTTGAACATACGGACATGGCTAAATCGACTTCCCTATCTATAAGGGTTCAGAATATATATACTTTATGAGGTTGCAAATGAATATTGTAGAAATTGCAATCTTTGTCACCTCTGGTGTAGGGTATAAAAATTGTAAAATTATTTTATAAAAATGTAAAAACCAATAAAAATTAAATAGATATAAGGAATGTTGTTAATTAAAATATTTCAATATTAAGATAATTTTTTCTTCTAATTCAGTTTTAACTAAGCAAATTAATCGACTGTATTTTAATAAAACAAATACTAAATATTAACCTCTTATCAGTTCAAATTTTATTGGTCAACCTTTAAATGATTGACCTTGATAAGATAAAAAACCAAATTAATTTTTGCAAAACTATACTTGTAATAAAATATTGAATAAACACAAATTCGTGCTTTTATTTCAGTAGGGCAACTCAGTTAAATTAACTAATCTTTTATTGTTGCGTACTTCCAAACATACACATGAACATACTTATAAGTCTTTAAATTTTATGTTTTAATGTTTACAATTATTGTGTATATGTATGTTTGTAAGTATGGGTTGGTGTGTGTGTGTGTGATGATTATGTAAATTTTATCAATTTCTAATTATGCAAATAAACTGAAAAACAATTAAATTATAATGTCTTCAACCAGCAACATTAAAACATATACTTTTGTATGCAAAAATTAATATTAGGAGGGTTTAATTTGTAAGAAATAAATAAATTAATGGTTTTTGCGTTTAAAAACTAAAATATATGTTAAAAGAAAAATTTTATAAATTTCGCCAAAAATATTCTCTAGACATATGCTTTATATTTTAGATATACTTGGATCGATTCTAGGGAATTTTATTACCACATTTTTACCATGTTCGATAACTGCGTGCAACAAGTTTGTCCTTAAATTCTTTAAGGCTTAAGAAAACCCTGTTTTTAATTGTTTTAAAATTTGTTTTGCCTATAGCTCTTTATATTTTTTAATGTTTAGTGATATGTATTAGTAAATTTATATTCGTGTTTATTTTAACAATATATGAAATCCTGTCTTATGTTCATTTGCATTGGAATATGCCAAAATAATATTCATATTTCATAAATAATAATATTTTATATAAATTGTATAAATTATGTTAATCAGTTAAATGTAGCCAAGTTTATATATATTAACAGAATTATTTTCATTAAATGTTTTATTATAATATTGAATATAATTTCTAAATACGTAGAAAATTAAAAGCAACTCACTATAAATAATTAAGTAGATACAATTAAATATTTTTATGATGTTTAGGAGAAGGATTACGTATATTTAATACTTATTAGTTAATACCTTAAGTATTGCTATATAAAATAATATGTTATTGTAAAACTACAACAATGGTTCTCATAAGCTTTTGTACAGCGACAACACGACCAATCAGCAAAAAAAAAAACGTTTGCCAGCTAATAATTTGGGGTTAGCAAAAATTGAGAGTAAAATTGACAACACGATATTAACACTCACTGGCGATTTTTTTAATAATATTGAAGCAGGATTGCGTTTCAATGCTTTAAAAATTCAACTGAAACAAAGATAAACTTAAGACGGTTGATCGCGCAGTAAAAAGAGGTTTTAAGTTCATTTTAATTTTTTATTTAGAATCCATATGATATTATTAAAAACTAGGTTAATAAGGAATATGTCACTATTTGATGGAAATTTGGGATGTAGCCTTCATCAAACAATAATTCTGTGCTAAATTTGAGATATTACAGCCACATCAAATAATATTGATTGGACGACACTTTGTTTCGAAGCTAAAAAAATAAAAATAAAAGGTACAAAGAAACAGAAAAACGATTTGTTACCTTTGGTTTTAGAACCACTTTAACAATCTTCCACTTCTTTATTAAACAACATAGTTGAATACCATTTCCTGTAATTGTATTGTATAGGAATTTAGCGAGTCTAATAAAGGAAGTAACAAAAGCATTCAAATTAGATAAGCCGGCTACAATAATGCTACTTCTAATTATTTTCTTCTGAAGGATATTCTTTTTAGTCTCAAGATTAGAAACTTTAAAACAAGATTTTAAATATTTATCAAAGACTCTTAAGAAAACGTTTTCATACAAAAATAATTTTTCGATAGTTTTAACGTGATTATTAATATAAGGGTTAAAATTTAATTCGTCTCTCAAGCATATGCCTCCCGTTGTTGTAGATGTACAAAATTAAAACTATAAATACAATTTTTCAATTAAAAACCTTTTTTGATTTAAAACCAATAACAAAATTAACTACTGCTGGTCTCTCTATTTAAACAAGAACTACCAACAAAACTCATTTTGATTTGTTTGCATTTTATCTAGTTAGTTTTTGATTTTGTTTTGTTTGTTAAATTGTAGAGTTTTCTCTTCTCTTTACGCCTTTTTTTTTCAGCAACATCAAGCAGAAATACAGAAAAGCAATTAAAACTAGTAAGAGCGTTATATTCGGCTATAC
>NDXZ01044240.1:473-10811 GCA_003055125.1 Paykullia maculata | reverse complement strand
TTTTTTTTTTTTTTTTTTTAATAAATTCACTAAAAAGTCGAACATTTTGATGGTATTTTTTGTTTAAAAATCTCTATTTCTTTCTTTGTCCCACAACTACATGTCTAAACCGCTTCTTTGGAAAAAAGTGATTAATTTTATACTATAATTTTATGAAAATCAACTTTAACTTAAGTTTCCAGAATTCACGCTACCGATAGGCACACTGTAAGCTAAAGAAATAAAAATTTCTTTTGAGACACCTTTTTTTAATAACGATTTCTAAAACAACGCATATTGAGACATTAACCATACAAAATTAAACTTTCATTTATTACTGCCTGGCCCACAAAATGCGAACGATATTTACTTTCGAATAAATATATGTACATACATATACATATATTTTAAACAAAAAGTTTATATTTATTTTTGTTTGAAATATACATATTTATTCGACAGAATATATCGTTAGCATTTTGTGGGTCAGGCAGTTAATGACGCAAGCAAATTCAATCAACGTATACCGAGCTGTGTACCTTAAATACTGCAAGGGCTTTTAAATTGTTAAAATTTTTAAAAATTCAATTGTTATATCCCAGTGGCGAACTATTAGAGGCCTTTATTTATAAGGCCTTCTGTAAGACCTGCCTAGACCTTTTTTTAGATCCAATACATAAGCTCGCTGGCCTTCTCAGAAAGGCCTTATGGAAGGCCTACCTACTCCCTTCTATATACTTACATAGATTTTTTTTTATTATGTGTATGTATACATACATTTTGTGCAGTGAAAAGAAAAAAACTAAGTAAACTTACATATGTACATATATGTATGTGTACATAAAAAGTTTTACTTAAATTTTATAGCAAAGCGGTTGTCTGTTTTTTTTCTGTGAACTTTTTACGTGGTAATATTTAAAATTTTTATTAAAAATAAAAGATCACTTAGACGCTTGTCGAAATTAGAAAAAGAAAAAATTCTAATGAAGAAGGCCTATTATCAGACCTGCTAGAGAAGGGAACGCAGACGGCCTTGGCTGGCTAGGATATCGTGTGTAAAAAATGTATGAGTATGGAATGGGGCAATAATCCCTTGTGTCTGACAACTAAGGGCTTCCAAAAGGCCTGCTTACTACTTCTTTTCGCCGCTGGGATGTATACATATCAACGTACATACATACATACATACATACATACATACATATGTATATTCTTTAAATATTCATTCATATGTAATTGATATATTGACGACATGCCCTAATAACACATAAATCAAATTAAAAGTCGTTATGTAATTACCATATTTACGATTACTGTCAATACAACAGTGCATTTTAAAACTTCGACAATGAAACATTTCTTTAATTTAATCGCGTGCAGTATGTTGCTCTTATTAAATATTTCCAATGCAACTAAATATTGCCATGATATATTGGAAGATAAGCACGTGAAAAGAATCAACTGGCCCTATTTAAAACAGTGTCTTACAACAATCAATGAAGAGGACATATCAAAGGATATTGGAGAAAATATATGGCGCCTAATGAAAGTTGTAAGAAAAACATTAGTTTTAAAATTTATTAAAAATTAAACTTTATCGATCAAATGTTATTATATTGTGTGACGTTAATTAAACGAATTTTGAATATTTTTAATTTAGACAAAAAAAAAAAAACAGTTTTTGGTCAAATATATAGAGTTAATGGCGCTCTTAACAAAGTCGGTTAGCAAAAACAAAAGTAAAAATACAGTGCTCCCTTATAGAATTGAACATAATTATAACATTTTAATAAGAGTGTGATAGAAATATTTTTTTTTCGGTGAAATGCTTTAAATTTTTAATAATCAACAGAATAAATATGTACATGCTTACAGTAAGTAGCCCAATAAAGTCTACATACAGTGCAAACATTTATAAATTTCTTCTATTAAAACTGAATTTTCAAAAATATTATTAATAAAAAAATATATTTATTTAAAAACACTTAAAACTAAATGAAAATAAGCGAATTTTTCTGACTTTAAATATAAAAAAGAAACAAAAAAATTAACTTTAACTTAAAAAATATTACAAATAAATGAATATGCAGGTTATTGCAGACTTTGTGTTATAAAAATTGTCTAATAAAAGTCTACAACCTTGGAATTTTTTACTATTTTATATATTTAACTATTTGCAGTAATATTCTATAATAAAAAAATACTTTAAATTTTCTGTTAAAATTCATTAAAATTGATTTTATATGTATATATAGCTGTATGTAGACTTTATTGGGCTACTGTATGTGTAATAAAACTCCATACCCAGTTTTTTATTTACTGATCCTTGTTTCTTTTAAGTGTGTTTACAATGGAAGCAATTAAATATTTTCCATGGGACATTACCAACACTGACTTATATACGACACTGATACGTACATATGTATGTATGTATATGTTTATTCAAAATATATCGGCCTCACCGTCACTTGATAGGTCCACATCAAATTTTGTAACATTTTTTTTTGCCACGAAATTCCATATGTAAATAAAACAACTTTTACTTGAGCAACGTTTCTTGAGTTTAAGACACCAATATTTTCTTTAAATAAAAAAGATAAACTTGTTTCAAGTTATTTTAAAGGAAAATTGCCTGAAATTTATTACAGGCTTTCGGTTCCCTAGATAATATACCAGCTGAGTCATACAAATACATGGGTTATGCGTTAACGTTTATACCAATCGAAGAAATGCGAAATATTAGCATGGAAAATGTAGACGTAGTGGAAGCATTTGGTGCCATACGTTTTTCAGAATTCAAAGAATATCAAAATGGATTTAAGCCGGAACAACTGCAGATTCTGGCGCAAAAAGTGCGTGAAGAATGGTTGGGGAAAAATCCGCGCACATATTCCGAATACGACCTTAAGGCTATGGGAGAAATTTTGTGCTATTTAAATGTAACTGATATTAAAAATATACACGCTGATGCTTTAAGGTAATAAATCAAATGTTAATTCGTTTTATTTTTTAAATAATTTCTTTTTTTAAATTTATTAAAGGGAAGCTGCTGAATGGATTGGCATGATCGAGAAGTGTCCACAAGATCGTTTAGAAGCGTTAGCAAATCTAGCTAAAAGACCTGAAGCTTTTGGAGATCCCCAAAGCTGGTCAAAGTTAGAAGTTTGTAAAAGTAATTTATGTATTTGTTAAAATTTCACTACTTTTTTTTACTTTTGATTCTAGATTAGCATAATAGGCAACATAATAAATGGCTTAACTCTGTCTGAAATCAATGGAATAGCTAAAGATAAACTTCAGTTAAATAGTTTTTATAAAATTCCAAATTCGAAACAACCAAAAGGAAATAAAATTCATAACGATAAAAAACTTGCAATGCCAGTCAACAATTCAACAGAATTCTATGAAAATAACAAAACTATAAGTAAACAATAAATCGTTTTTTTTTTGTTTTGTTTCTTTTTTTATATATAAATTTTATTTAATATATTTTTTTATATGTGTGTATATTCTTAATAAAATTATGACAAATTTACAAAAGATTTTCTTAACAAAATTACAATCAAATTATCAGCATCTTTATAATTAAAACAATGATTACTCACTCCTTTTAATTAGTTTTTTTTTATATAAATATTTTTAATCCATTTTAGTGGTTATAGGTTGGCAACACATAAGTAACAATTTTTTCTTGCCATGAGATAATAACAATCATTTGTCATCATCATCTTATGTTGAGGAAAAATTGCCAGCTACTTGTTACATCGTTGTGTATAAAAACTATTTCTTTTCGTTTTTTTTTCAATTTTGTCAATTTACATTTAAAGCTGCATTAAAATCATGTTGGACAAATAATTGGTTGCTATAGCTGATAATAATTCAATTTTTAGCAGTGCATTAAATTTTGTCTGCAGTTCAAAAAAACATGAATAACACTTCACAAAGAAAAAGTAATAAAGTAAAAAAAAAAATATTAACTTATTATAAGTATGTAGTAAAACTATAAAGAAAATATTTAGCTATTACGTGAACTAGGACGTTCAATAGTCATGGTTTGTTGAGGTACTTGGCTGTCTGGACTAATGCCAAGGCCAGAATATATTTCTTTCATTACAAACAATATGGTGTCCTCAGAATCCCTGAAAAAGAAAACATTTTATAATTGATTTGTTGAACATTTAAAAATAGAATTTTACTTACCAATAACATACATGACTGCTCAAAGCAAATATATACTCGTTAATGAATTCTAATGGGGCTTCTTGTAATACATAATCAATACGTTTGGAATCGTTTAGTTTGCCCAATGGAAAATCAATTTCCACCAAATCATCTGACACAGCAGTAGATACTGAATCTGTTCTTTTTCTGGGAGAAGTTGTGGCTTTACTTTGTGACTCACTTTCAGATGGTGATTTATCAGGAGAGTTTTGGTTGCGAGTTTGTTGCTCTAATTGCATTTGCATTTGTATTACCTGTGAAATAAGTTTAAAAACAAAAGTTGTTTACAATGCGTTGACTTAATAAATTTCTAAGATCTTACCTTATCAACTTCTTTTTCCATTAATTCTTCTGCTTCTTTTGAAGATTTACTTGTCGAGCCAAATATGTTAACACTATTTAAAGTTGTTTTGAATTTATCCAAAAAACGATTTTTTAAATCCATACTAACACGTGCCATGGTTTCTTTTAGCTCCAAATGCATACGTTTGCGCCCCTTATGATGAGGGATTAAAACGGGCCGTATACCACTCATGTCGGGATTTACTAAAGCTTCAATACGATAGGCAACAGGATCATAGGGATGGAATATATTATAAAAACCAGGACAAGTGGGTAGACGAAAATCTAAACCCAACTTATCAATGCCTCTAATGGTAACAAACATGCCTTCAAAAGGAAGTTAAGGAAATGACAATTTAATCAGTAAAACTTTGTACATTTGTACACAAGAGTATCTTTTTACCTATAGGAGAGCCCAAAGCAAAGAATTTCTTAGGTTGAAATATCAATTGAGCATAATTAATAAAGGGTTGTCCAGTTCCAGCCGGTCCCATAGTGTAGCTTATTTGTTTATCTTCTTGTTGATTCGAGTCCATTTGTGTGTGAGATGTGGCGGCTGGTTGTAGAAATTCATTTGGATTTTCCATATTTTTTTCTTCACTCTCTTTAATGGGATTTTGATTGCAAAGCAAATCAAAAAGTATAAGCGATCCCAAACTATGGCCAGCCAATGAAACGCCTCCATTAAACTCTGGATGTCTCTCGCGATATTTCAAATACAAAGTGTTCATCGATTGAACAATTGTATTCATAATTTTCTGGCAAAATGTGGGACTTGTGTAAAAAAGTATATCCAATAGAGTGTCGTTGGTGAAATTTCTTAATTTCGGTATGGATTCCAAAGTAATCATACGTAATTTTTCATCTATACCCATTTCAACGGAGTGCAAATGGCTGTGCCAAGATATGGGCAGAACTTCAACGCGTCCAACCAAACCCAAATCTGTAGAATTTTTGTAGTGACTTTGAACCAATTGACGGGCAATTGTACGAAAATCTTCAACTATTACAAAAGATAAATGTTTTTGTAATTTGTTTTTCGTTTTCTTGTGATCAATTGAAAACTTACCAACTTCCTCAACTGATCTTAATTTTAAATCACAAGCCGCCCCAATACCATGTACCATGAATAGTAAATGGTCAACTCTTTGCGACTCACCCTGTTCAATATTGAAATCATTCAAGTCTCGTTTAACAACCCGAGGTCTGGTACCTGTTTGCTGTGTTTGAAATGTGGGTTTTTGTAAAAAAAAATGTTTTTTTAATAAATAAATAAATTAAAACTCACTGTAGAGCCGCCCCAGGAATCAGCATTTTGATGTTGTTGAAAGTGTACTATAACTGTGGGACCATGAAAGACTACTTGCTCTCCCATGCCTAAAATAACATGTTTATGCCAAACGCCACTCTCAGTAGCCTGTTTATATTCGTTTTCCAATACCTCGGCCGTCTGTTCCTCATAGGGTACATATTTTGAGTCGACAGCTTTATAGAACCAAGAACAACGTCGCACTTCGATCGGTTCACTCTCCCAATAAACACTCATTTTCTTACGCTCACTTATATTGACATCATAACGACCACCTTCAACAGGCACTAAATTTGTTTTGTCGTCTTTACAAAAAACCAAAAGAAAAAAATTGCACAAATTTATTTTTTCCTAAAATTTTATCGCTTCTTGACCACTATCTACTACTTACCAGCCTCCATAAAAAGAGTTGTTTCTAAAAGTGCTGAATCGTAATGACTAAAAGGAACCCATATTTGTTTGTCACCTATGATGCGTTTGAAAAACCAATGTTTGACAGCCGGTTTATACGACTAGAGTAATGAAACAAATTGTTTAATACTACATCTTGTAATAGTATTGAATTAAAGCCCTTCACTTACCACACTGGCACCCGATGTTGTGGCCGATTTATCAGCCATAATTAATTCCTTTAAAATTTCCTCTGGTAGTCCTTCGTAATATTTACTATAATCGTCTGTTATCGTTGATATGTCCTGTTCTAAAACCACACTATTGTCAACACTTTTGATTTCTTCCTTTTCAATTGATTTCTCACTGGTATCTGTTATAATCGAGAGATTGGCGGCAATTGATTTTTGATCTGCTGTGGAGTTACTAACTTCCGAAAATTCTGAACAGGCAGACGAAGGAGGCTCTACAAGATTCGAAACAGGGGTTAAAGAGCGTTGCTGTATTTTCTTAACACCTAAACCGCTGTGAACTAAATCGTAATTAAGATCCCCAACGGCACTGGCGTCTTTTGGTGGAGGATTATTAAAAAAATATTGTATGCGCTGCTCTTCGTTTGTGACTACACTGGGAGCAGTTATTTCAACTTGCTGCTGTTGTTGTTTCTGTTGCGGTTGTACTAGTTGTTGCCCAGTGAACGAATCAAAAAACTTTGCGGGATCTTTTGCGATTTCGGTTTGTTGATTTGTTTTTTTGAAATAATTTGAAAATCTATTGACAATTTCCGGTTGTTGAGTTTGACTTTTAGTTTTGTTTTGAACAGTCAAATTTAAATTATCTGCTATTACAGGGGCCGTAGATTCAGTTTGTATAAAACTCTCAAAGCCAATGGGTGGTGGTGGTAGAGTAACGTTCTCTTGTGAAAATGATACGTTTAAATGTTTCGTGATAACGTCCTTATCCTTCAAAATATTTGGCAATTGTTCCAAACTTGGTGAAAATTTGGGAAAGAACGCGGTAATTGGTGGATGTACAGTGGTGTTTGGTTGAAAAGGTATTAAATCTGGTTTAATATCTGTTAAGGGAAAAATACCTGCGTCAGCTTGGTTTGGTTTGTCAATTTCTATATCTTTCACAGGTTCAGAGAAGAAATTAACTTTGCTACAAGAGTTATCAAAATTGCCTTCTGAAGCGGGTAATGTGGCAAAGAAATTTGAATCACCCGAACCAATTGATGGCAGAGGAGTAAAGAAATTAGCTAATGATGGTTGGGTTACAGCGGGTTTTGTTGTTTCTGCTGTGTTAAAACCTTCACTTCTATAAGGATTATTAAAAAAGTTTGGCGGTTTTATTGGTGGTAATTTTACAGTTTTATTATCTGTAACAATTGCGTCACTTGTTAAGGAAAGCTTTTGTAAAGTAAGTTCCAAAGGATCTGCAATAAGATCGCTTTGTGTGTCAGTTATGTTTGCTTCAACAACTGGTGCAATGGGTTTTAAAAGTGGTAGCGTCTTTTTATTGGCAATTAATTGAGAGTTTATATCTCTTGTAGGGACTTGGGCTACAATCTTGCTTTCTGATGATTCTAACAGTGGTGTCCTTTCTCTATTTATAATATTATCTGGTTCGCTAGTTTGAAGTTTTTTCAACTTTTTTTCAATTGGTTCAGCAAGAATGTTCTCCTCTGCTTCGTTAGACTTAAGTTTTTTTGCCGGGGGTGCAAATTGTTGTAGGCATTGAATTGGTTTTTCAGATTTTAGTTTTTCAATCTCTGGATGGGTTAAAGGAATGGTCTGTCTTGATTCCTGGGTTGATGCAAACAAGGCAACACTCTGTTTAGCTTCGTTAGATTTAAGATCCTCCACGGCAGCGAATAAAGGAATGCTTTGGGCCGATTTATCAGCTATCAAGCCTGAACCTTGTCCAGGAGCAAACAAGGGTACACTTTGAGTTTGCTGGTTTGAAATAGACTGCAATTCTACTGCAGTACGATGAGAAGGAGGAGGGGGAGATGCAAATAATGAAACACTTTCAGGTGTAGGAAAAGTTGCTTGTGTCAGATATATATTTGGAGACTGAATTATGTTTGTTTGAATTTGATTTGGTGTTGCTTGTATAGGAGCAGTTTCTTGCGGAGTTAAAGGATTCTTATAAAGTTTAGTTCCTTTTTGCAAACGATAAGAAGTATGGCCTCCTGCTGGAGGTGGAATCTTATGTTTTGCAGTTGGTGGTGGCAAAGAATGAATCGTTGCACTAGTTTGGTCGATTTCACTTGTCTGACCGCTTGGATGTAAATACTTTGTAGAATCAAAAAAATTAAATTGCGGAACAGCGTTTAATGTTGTGTCTGTACAATGAGTTTGGGTTGGATTAAACAATGTTGTTGTTACTGACTGTTCATGTGATGAGTGTCTAGAAGGTGGCCTATTGGGACGTGATGGTTGGGGATATTGCTGTATATGGGGTGGCAAATTAGAGGGATTAAATAAGGGTATTTGTGTTTGTGATGTCTCTTTAGATTCAGATGGATTATTTTGAAAGAAACCTGATGCTGGTGGAAGTGCAGAAGTAGTTGGGGGCGGAAGGAAAAAGTTGCTTGTTTGAGAAGATATCGGCTCCGGTTGCTGATCACTAGCAAATGACAATGGTTGGCCGTAATCTATTGTTGTTGAAATCGTGTCGGGATTTGTTTGCTGGCCACTTAGCGAAGGTGGCACAAAGTAGTTTGTAGGAGGTGGTGGTCCAGCTAAATAGTTATTTTGCTGATCAAATGGGGACGAATAAGTTTGTTGATTTAATTCAGGTTTGTTTACAGTTTGTGTTAAAGATCCTGCTGCAGATTGCACAAGTCCAGTGATATTTTGCAACACTCCTGCTGGTGCAAGATTGCTTATTTTTGAAAATAAGCCACCGCCAAGTTTGCGCTCTTCAACTTTTTGCTCTGCAGGTGTAAAATATTGTGCCCCTAAGTGCGGTTCTTGATTAAAATCATTTGAAGTATAACCTGCGTCATAAGAAACTGGAGGATGCACCGATGACGATGGAACCAAAGTAGCAGGTGGTTTTTGGCTTTGATCTGCGAGTCCAGGTATGGGGGCATACAATTTCTTTTTAGAAGAAAATCGAAAATTATTTTGTCCGCCTACATTAGCAATTGTCGGTATTGGAGGTGGTAAGTCAGCAGGTGAGTAAAACTTTGGAGGTTCTGCTGAAGGTATTAGATTTGCCTGTGTATCTTGTTGAATGTACGCGTCGGTTGTACTAAAGGAAAGTTGTTAGGATAATTTAAGAATAAGCAATGTTAGCGATCAAACAAAAAATAATAATAATAATCCCTAAATAGTGGTAACTTTAACATGACTTTTATGAGAATATTTTTTTAAAGAACTTTAAATATGTGTTTTAAAGATGTTACGAGTTTTAAAAAGTTAGCAGCAGTTAAAAAAATGTGTTTAAGCATTTACAAAACGTTAACCATCAGTTAATTTTATTATTAATAAAACTTACTTTGGGAAATAACTGCCACCTTGGGGTGGGGCATAAAATGGTGGTGGAACTTCAGGTTGTTTCTGTTGTTGTGTATACGTTGGTTGTATATCTAACTGTGGTTCTAACGCATTAGCATTCGAATCTTGATGATATTGGTCATAAGTTGGAGTAGTTTCTCTACTTGAAATCGCTGTTATACGTTTAGAAAACGTTGAAAATACATTCGATGCCACTGAGGGCAATGCTGAAAATGAAGAAGCCGCTTGACTTAAAATCGAATCACTATTAATGCCTTGATTCGATTGTTCCAATAGGGGATTAGCATTAAGATCATTTGTATCGCTCGATTGGTTCTCTTCATTAGAAGTGTTTAAATTAATTTCGTCCAAGTTTTCAGTGTCTAACGAAGAAGATCCTACGGTTACCAATGATTTATGCTCTAAAAAAAACACCGAAAATGCAAAAATTTGTTATTGTTCTCACGGATATAAATAAAGAGTTCGATTTTATTTCGATTGCGATCTAAAGGTTAGTTTGTAGTTTTAAATATTTGTTATAATGGAAAAACCTGTCTATTGAAAATTACTAGTTACCTGCTCCTAAGTTAT
>NDXZ01044203.1:4306-22117 GCA_003055125.1 Paykullia maculata | reverse complement strand
CACAACTGACTGTGTAATGCGCTTCCTCATAACATAAAATAAAAATATTTGAAGTTGCTTGTGCTAAATTTAATTAAATTTCCGACGTTTGAGGGTAATTACAAAGTTTATAAGGACATATGCATGGATGTCGCTTATTCGACTCAGAAAGTAATTCAATGGACTTGTTGTAGCATTAAAAACATCAGCAGAAATATGATAATGAAAGGTATCATAATGTAGAAATATAATAAAAAATATAAATAAAAAAAATTGATTTTGCTAGACTGATCGTTTAAAGGTTTATGGTTTGTTTTCCCCTAAAATATTTTGATCTAGATTTGAACTCTATTGTTTAGGTCAGAGCATATAAAGAAATTTCTAAATAGTATTTTAGTTTTAAATATATGTACATATGTATTCGAAGTTAAGCCCCTAAATGTATGTTTCGTAATTTGTATTTGCATTTTAAGGTTTAATACATTTTATTTGTCATCTTTCTGAGTATTTCATATTCAGTGCTAAAAGTAAAAGGATTATTTGTTTTTACCCCTTTATTGCTCCCTTCTATTTAAATCTGCCCCCGTATTCCGTAATTCGCTTAGCTAAAATGCCATAGAGAATAAAAAATTTAAACATTTGACATGATGACATTCAACGCTAAAATTGGGGCGAATTCAATTTTTATGGCATTACCAAATTAAGCAATGCACATTACAAAATTACATTCGTAGCCAAAAATCGCTAAATCAACTTTATAGATTTTTAGCGATGGAGATTTAGCTTTAGCGAATTACGGAATACGGGGCAAAGAATCCATCACAGTGTTGTTACTTTTATTAAACAGATCTTAAGTAAATATTTGTTAATATGTTCAAATAAGTGAGCTTGTTGAAAAAAAAAGTATCAAATAAATGAATGTTTAAAAAAAAGACTAATATGTATGTATGCTTTCTTTTAAATATTGAATGTACACATAAAGACATACATACATAGACATGCACATATGTACATTTATACACATCAATGAAAATGTGTCCTTAAGAAAGGTAATAAAAATTTTTTGCTGGCGTGTGCAGCATAATAATTTGGAACTTATCATAAAATTTAAAAAAAAAAAAATCAAAAATCAAAAGTCGTACAAACATTTCAATGTTTTGCTGCTTGTTATTGTTTTGCCGTTTTTTGACTGCTATTTTTCTTATATACTTTTTCCTAAATAGAAACCCCCTTAAGGCAAATAAAAACTTTATTATACTGTCACCTCAACGACTCAAATTGTTTGCCTTGAAAGCTTCATAAAAAATACAAAACAAATTTATTTAAATCGTATATGAAATATAAAAAGTCAGGAAAAATAAACGGAACAATACTGGAAAAAAGCGAACATGTGGGTTGAAGACAGAGAAGGAGAGTATGTGAGTATAAGTAAGCGGAAAATATTTACATTATCATTATAAGCACTTTTGTGCAAATAAATGCTTTTGTTGAAATCCCTAAAATATGCTTCATTGTTCGTTATTATTATGATGTTAGAATTCATCCAAAAAAATGTTTGTATGTCCTAAAATGTGTTTGCCTGTCTATGTAGACATATCTACCAACTGACAAAAACAATTTTGACATTACTGTCGTAAACGAACACAACTGTTTTAATATATTTTATTAAACATTTCCTGCGATGATGTTTAAATTTATTTTGGGTGTTAGAGTTTAAAAAGAACAAATTAATAAAACAAAATTAGGTTACAATTACATATGTTTACATATTCATAATATTATTGACGTTAATTTATCAATAATGTTTATATTTGGGTAAACGGAAAGTGATTACACATTTTGGAAGTTAACTGTTTTTTTAATTTCAAAAGAGGAGTCAGTCGGCCAGCAAGCTATTTAAGCCAGTCATATTGTAAGTAAATTGACAAAAATGCGTTTCAAAAAGGTTTGCAGATAACAAATTTATTTATTTCTCAAAAGTAATGATTTAACCGAGAACAATTTCACTGATAAGTTAAAAATTGCTACTTATTTAAGTACTTGAATTTGTTGTAATAATTTATGTATTTCATTTAACTTTCCGTGACAGAGAGAAAATTTATAAAGAGCACAGTGTGTATGAGCTACATATATACATACATAAGCTATAAATTTAAAGAGTTTTTCTTTAATTTGAAAAGCTTTAAATCAGTAACAAAAGCATAAAAGCTTTTTGTTTAATAGTAGTAAAAAACATTTAAAGTTTTTTCTTAATGATAAGTTGTTTTAAATTAAAGAAAAAAAAATGTTGATAAAAATATTGATCATCTACATATTATTTTATTTAGTTTGTAAATAGTTGTATAGATGGTAAAAAGTTAAGCATAGAACACCTGAGTTTCTATCATTTTGTTGAATAAATATGTTGTATTTTAAAGTTTGTACAACAAAATATATTAAATAGTTTTATTTTTGTTCAAAATTATTAATTAAATCAATTTTTTGTTGTATTATTTATAATATATAAACACACACATAAATAAAAAAAATTCACCGAAAAAACAATTTCTTAAATTTTTTATTTTTTTTTTTTCAATTTTAAATGTTCACTGCATACATACATACATTCATATATATATATTTTTTTCTTTGTAAAATTTTAACATAAAATAATACACACTAATATGTACATCTCCTAATATGTGTTGTGCGTATGTTAAATTTTGATTTTCGTTAAATCAAATAACTTATACGCCTTAAGTGACAAGCTGCAGCGTGTTGCAAAGGCAAGAATCACATCAATACGTATAATTAATATTTTTAGAACGATAAAGCCATCTCAGACGCCTTGTGTGGAAGATAAGATATTTTTTAACTGTTTTTGTTTCATTTCATTCTTCACTTACATAAATTGGTTTCATTTCCCAGTTTTCTGTGTATTAAATGTTTTTACACTCTTTCACTCTTTTTTTTTTTGCTTCTCACACATTTTCCCTCTGTCTCTGAACTCTATCTGCTTTAAACATGAAGTTTTATCAAGGCAACACAAGTAACAAAAAAAAACTCAGTTCTTGCTTGTACAAATTAAAAAAAGCTTTTATTTATTCCCTACTCTTTCGCGTATGTGACTCTTATTGTAGATTTCCTTGACGTTTTGCTGTTGGTTTAGACAGAGGAAAAAAGCTTAAATCTGTTCCGCAGCAAACGAATCTCTTACAAAGCTCAAATATCCAAACAGTTGAATTTCATCTACAGAATAACGCGGTCAAAAACACAAATAAAATCGTGACACTATACAGTAAACACACACACACTTTATACATATGTCTGTATGTATGTATGTGTATAAATACACATTATAAAAAACATAATTAAAAATCCATAAATAATATGATTTAAACATTTTTAGCAAAGAAAAAAATCAATGTTTATTCATAATAAATGAAATAAAAAATAATTTCAAATTAATGAAAAATTATGCTTACATTTAGACATAATTAAAGACGAACTTTTGCAAGCGCAGTTACTACACTTAATGTTAAAACCAGTGGAAAAATATTAATAAATATAATAATGGTTGCCTTTATGCAGCAAAAGTTAAATTTTATAATAAATATTAACTTTTTCTTACTGAAGTGAACATTAACGTTAGAAACTAAATGTATGGCAGACATTTTCAACGTCATTTGATTAAACTAAACAAACAAAATAAGCAACCAACCGACCAAAAAAATCGACAAACTTATTTTACTTCATCCAACATAATAACTGTTTACAGGAAATATTTGTGTGCGTGTGTTTGGGTGTTAAAATGCCACTAAGAAAAATACAGCTACTTTGGAAAAAAGTGTTGGTAAAAAGTGAGTGAATGATTTCATGCTTGTTTAACTGTAAGCGGCACGTCGTAATCGTAGTTGGTGTCAGAGCGCGGTCGATATTATAGACAAACGTAATAAAATTTTTGCAGTTATTGTGTTAGTAGTTATAGTTGTTCCTGTTGTTGCTCCTCCAGTAAGTAGAATTTTATAGTATACATACATATGTATCTACATACATACAACAGTACTTTTGAAACCTAAACATATTGGCACACACACACACACGCAAACTAACATGCATACATAAGTATCTTAAAAAGTAAAAGTATGTAAATAGAAGCCTAAAGCTTTAAAAAAATGAATTTATTAATTTTTATTTTCTTAACAAGTAGATTTGTTTGTCCTATTAAAATTTGGTTTAAGGTTATTTTATTTTTTATTTTTAAACTTTTGTTTGGGCTAAACAAAATGAAATAGAAAAAATCAGTATTTAGTAAAGAGGAGTGTCATTAATTTACTATGCCTGAAGCGAAAGGAAACATTTAGTTTTCCTTCTTTTTGCAGACATTTGTATGTTTGTATAAAGCCAAAACTTTATGTAGGTTAATTTTTAGATTAAAATTCTCAAGGAAGTTTAAATGATTTTATGAAATTGAAATATTTCGAAAATGAAGGCAATCTATGTACATAAATGTGTATATCATTGAAAAGTAAATTTTGAAAATTTTACAAAAATATAGAGATATAACTTGAAATTAAAAACAGAAATGCATTGTAGCCATTTTTAATGGCATTTTAATATTAGTGTGAAGTTCATATGCAAATATTTGCAATATAAAAAAATGTTATATAAAACTATTGGAAAGAAATTAAAATTACTTTTAATTTATTTGGCATGCGGCAATTTAAACGTATAAGTCGTTAAAATATATATAAATAAAATATATATATATAAAATATATATTATATGACGAGTATATTTGCTAAATTTTAAAATTGTTAACATAAATATATATTTTCATTATTTTTAACATCAGTTTTAGTTAAATCATTAGTATTTGACATGTGCAAAATAAGGTCTATAAATGTTATATATTAAATGAAAGAAAAGTTGATATACCATAAAAAATATAAATATCCAAGTTTTTTAAAAAATTTCTATTAAAAACAAGTAAGAGCGCTATATTCGGCTGTGCCAAATCTGATACACCCTTTACAACGTGTAGGTATGTAATATGCAGTGTATTTACGTATGCATGTATATAGACATATGAATGTATTTACATGTCCGAAAGGTAATTAAAGTCTTAGTCTCTTTGCGGATTTTGGGCCAATTAGTTCCGTTTATAAAAATATTATCATAAATAAATAAATTTTGTTGCTTAAATCTCAGCCGTTTGTTTATTGGCGTATATTGCCAGTCTTCAATACCGAATTTCTCGGGGATATTTTTAAAATTTTGATTTCAAATACAGTTCTGGGTGACCAATGGGAGCTACAAAAAGTTGATTTCAACCAACACATGAACAGACAGACATGGCTAAATCTACTTCTCTTTCTATAAGGATCCAGAATATGTACTTTATGGGGTCGTAAACAAATTCTGTAAAAATCACAAACGCAATGACAAACCTTGTCACCTGTAGTAAAGGGAATATAAATAGAGAAGGTTATGTAAAACTTTATTTTATTAACTGTGTTAAAATAATTCGATATGTAAAATGGAGAGGCTTTAAATATTATACATATGTATGTCACCTGTCTACTTAACAAAAATGTAAAGTTAAATAATTTGACACACTAAATCGACAGGAGTTGCTGAATGCTGGTAGGTTTTAAAAAACAAAGGTTCAAACAATTATTCTGTTTTATTTAATAAAAATATATTTTTATTTTTATATTAACGTATAAGCTTTAGTAAAATTGTAAAATTCCAAATTAAAAAGTTTTTTAAGTTTGCATAGTTACGCTGCGTATTATCAAGACTTTAATAAAAAATTATTCATGCGTTTTTGACAAGAACAAATAGTTTTACCTTTTCAACATTTTCATTTGTTACCCAAAAACATTTCATTTATTAGAATAAAACTTATGTATCCTAATATTTCTTATATCTGTATATAATTTAATGTTTCTTTAAACCAAACATTAAGTCATAAAATCTTTTTTTACAGCAGCTGATTTTCTTTATGAAACTTTTATATATTTTATTTTTCCCATAAGGAGAAAGAATTAAAAAAAAAACATTAAAAAAGTAATTTAATTAAAAAAATAAATGCTTTAAGATTCCAACTAAAACTTAAACAGAAACAAATTTTATATTAAAGCAAAAGTCATCGTCGAATTTCACGTTGATTAGTCCGTAATTCGTCCAAGCTTTTATAGAAGGCCTGCACCCGACACAAACCCTTATGCGCATAAAGCCGTTAAATTAATATCGATACAAAATGCATTACAAATAAGTGTGATAGGAGTAAAAATCAACCAATCGAATCTTCCGAAGGCCAGAGAACAATATCCTGGAAATAACTGAAAAATCGGGATCAAATTAAGATCAATTGGGTTTTAATATTTGGTCATAGCTTTTACATAAAGACATTGCCCTGAAATCTCCTAGACTCTTATTAAACTTTAAAAAGATATTTTTGAAAATTGTCTGTAAAATATTTAAATTCACTAAAAAATTTGTGTTTTTTTTTCTGTTTAGTGAAGGATATACACATTACAACAACACAACTGACTGGTTGTCTTTTTGTATGTGCTTTTAGTAATTAGATACCTTGTAATTGCTAGATGTTATTTAAGAGTTTCAGTACAATAAAATTAAGCATTCCAACTTGTAATAAACATTTGTATATGACTCCTGAAGATTGTGTTATTAGTGTAATAAAAATTAATTTTTTAATAGCTGCACACAAACACGCACCACCACACAATAACATTAAATTGAGTTTTATTTAACTCCTTGTAGCTGTTATTGTCTGTTACACTTTTTTTATTGCCGCCTTCTTTACATTAACACAGAAAATCTAGGGATAATGGCAGCATGAAAAAACTCTTCATCTCCATTTCCTTGTATATGTTTTAGTTTTGTAATTTAAACAAAATTAATCTCATTAAAATTAGAACAAACTGGGAAAAAACGAATTTTTTGTCAAAAAACAAGCAAGTAATTAAGTAGAAGGTGTTTAATGGAAATTTGCTTAAAATAGAAAATTTATTAATTTTATTAAAAGATTTTTACAAATGAACAACTTTATACGTGAGCACTTTTTTTAATTAGTTTAAGGCATATAAAACAAAATGTATTTTTTAAACCTTTGGTAAATAAATGTATATTTAATATGATTAAAAAGTATTTATTAATGTGAATAAATCTAATTTATTTACCAAAATATTCCTGTAATAACATTATCTAATAGTTTTTTTTTGTCACATACCCTCCTCACCCCCAAAAAATATTAAAATTGCCACCCGCAGTGGCTCAATTGTTGTAAAACTTTAAAACAAGGAATAAACAAAACAAAATTTTTGAGCTATTTTCTAGATTGTTATGAAAAAGTCTGTAACTGAAAGCTAAGTCTGAAAGTAAAGAAACTGAGAGCTATAAACAAATTTATAAAAAAAACATCATCATCATCATCATCCTGATAAAAGAATATAAAAACATCAACAAAAGTTAATCAAGTACTGGGTTGCTTTTCAAATAACGCTAACTCCTCAATAAACGTTTTCTGTCTTTGTGTGTTTTTTTGTTGTTATTATTATTATTATAGACATTCTGCTAAATTTTGTCATGGCAACGAAACAGCAGCAACAATATACGTTTAGACGCTTTATGTAAATCACAACACGTCAAAAGCAACACACTAGAATAAAATATGAGTTTTTTAACATAATTTTACTACCCTTTTTACAGCTACTTGAGGGCTTAAAAAACTTTCCTTGGGGTCCAAAATTTTCTTGGAACAACTTAATAGCAACTGTGCATGTGTGTGTGTGTTATCTTGCTGTTGTTGTTTTCACTTCTATTGTGTTAAGTATAAATATAAGTTGTTATTGTATAAGTTTAAGAAAACTTGTGTTTTTATTAAGCAACTTCTTTGCTTTTAAGGGCGAGAGAAGGAAAGAGAAATAGAGAGAATCAGAGAAATAAAATAACTTTACTACACCAAGATACTCAACTCGAGTCGCAAAACCTGTTATTTCATACGCTTTGTATATATTTTTAACCTGTTTTTTACAAAACTTTATTCAAAAAAGATCTTAAACAGATAAATTTTTTTGTTACAAAATTAAAAATCTAATAATATTCATTGTTAAAATCTTGTATAGTTAACTTTTTTTTAACTTATCATTTTTAATTGAAAAAGTAATGGGTTTTAGGCTAAAAAAAATCCTGTAATTTTTTTTTTTTATTCTTTGTCATCACTGTCACACTTTTATTTGTGATGTGTTTAATACAGCTGCTGTAAATTTACTTTGTGGCATTAAACTTTTAGTCACACTTTCAAATTTAACATTTATTTGTAAATGAGCGTATGCGTGTGTATGTGGATGTGTGTATATTGAGTTTTACAGCATTGTTGTTTCTTATTTACCAAAATAATTGAAAACTTCTAAGAAAGAATTTTACTGTAAATATTTTTCTTTGAAACATTTTTTATAGTTTTTTTTTTACATTATTTGGTGTTATGTTGTTGTTATTCACGACTGTTGATGCAAGAAATTAGTTAATGCTGTTCATGTTGAGTTTTTTTGCCCTTGTAATTTATCTTCAATTACTAATTTATAGCACAAAGGGTGTAGAGGATAATATAGTTACAAAGATTTACGTATTTGAAGTGAAAATGTACTGCAGTGAATAGGAAAAGTGTTTTTAGTTGCAGTATTTTTAAGTCTGTGTAAATCACATACATTTTTAAAATAAATATTTTTGTACTCAGTTTGTCTGTTACGGTCCTTGGTAGAATGGTATTGAAATTAGTCACATTATTAAAGCAGATATAATGTTACAAACCAAAATGTAAGTTTATCTCTAACAATTGTAGTTAAGATTTTTTACGCGTTTGCTGTTGCTTTCAGTTGTAATTAATTTTGAGTTAAAACAAAAAAAAAAAAAATATTAAGAAACGATCCCAAGCCCAAGTATCTAAAATGTTTTTGAGATCAGGCAAAGAGAAAATCATATTAAATTTTACTTTTAATGCCTATTACTCTTCTATATATTTTTCTTTTGCTTGATGTTTGTGTATGTCTTTGTATTAATTTTATGGCCTGTGGACTGTTATATGTACGTACGTTTTAGTAATTTTGGCTTCAACATAAAGTTACAAATTTATGACCAATTTTTTCTTTACGTGTCTCTTATATTTTTTTATATATATTTATCTCTTTTTTTATAAGAGAAAAATATTGATAAACATTTAGAAACATGTATTAAAATAAAAAATAAAATAGTAAAGATGTACAATAAACAAATGTAATAACATGGATTTTGCCATTATGGGACTAAATTAAACTTTTGTAAAATTTTTATTTGTTGATTTTTATTTTATTATTTTTTTTGTGATAATATTTTTCATGCACATATGTATGTATGTATGTATGTATATGGGTTTTATTATTAAAAATTTTACTGCCTATAAATTTTATTGTTTAATGTTATAACATTTTGATAAACATTTAAATATATATAGATATGTTTCATTTACTACTTACATATATATTAAGTACATGTTTTTTCGTCTCTTTATAGGTTGTCGCTACTGATAATGCACGATTTATGGACTCCATTATTGAAAAGGTAATTTGTTTTTGCCTAAAAAAATACGATTTAAATTTTTTTTATTATATTTGCAATATTACCTTTAAAAAAAATCATTAAATCTATATCAACTTTAAAACTTTACGACCACAATCATGTAAAACAAATCGAATAAAGTGTTTAGCATTTTCGATAAATACATAAAATGAAAAAAAAACAAATTAAGCGCTAAATTTTATCTGTTTCCAAAAAAAATGTTAAAAATTATTAAGAAACCTATTTACAGGGTTAAAAAGGTCTGCTTTTTTCAACAATAACAAACCAAGTATTATAGTGTATTGAACACCATCATCGTCATCACTTAAACGTCAGTATATTTGTATTTCACATACTTATGTTCATTTGGATATATATCGGGTTTTCCAATAGGGATGATATGATTTTGAAGGGACGTTTCGGCCATTTGTAATATGTCATGATCTGTCATTTGTTTTTCATTGTATTCAGTAGTGTTTACAATTTCATTTTTCACAACATTTGGTTCCAACAAGACGAGGGCTATGTGCCACACAGCAAATGCAACAATTGAATTATTGGGAGAAAAGTTTGGAGATTCGATTATTTTAAGAAATTGTGATATTGAATGGTCTCCAAGAAGTTGCGATTTAACACCATAAGACTATTTCTTGTGAAGTCATTGGTCTTTCGAAATAAACCAGACTCTCTTCAAGCTTTACAAGTCAATATTGAACGTGCCATTCATGACATACGACTGAATTTAGTGGAAAAAGTGCTCGAAAATTGAGTTCATCGAATTCGTTCCTGCAGAAGAAGTCGTAGAGGCCGTTTGAATGACATTTTATTTAGAACTTAATTGTATCGATTGTACTTCACATAAAATAAAAAACTTTTGAATTTCCTTAACAATAAGTGTGTGTTTTTTTTAAAGAAATCATATCAGTCTTATTGGAAAGCCTTTTATATGTATTTCGAAAAAAAAAATTTTTTTTTGCTTATATCTCGAAAAATTTTTTTCTTTAAAATATCCCAAAAGACATGTCAAACACAAATATAATAATTTTTGAGTAAAAAAAAAATTGGTAGTGGTCTTTTTTGGCTTATAGATCATCCCGGTCAGTTATTAAGCGATTTTATTGGTTTCCAATAGCAAACATCTCAGGAAAATTTCTGCTTGTTTAATGCTAATAACGTGTCCGTACAACATCGGGGGCTGAGAAAACTTGATTTCAACAGACGGACAGACGGATAGATAGACAGACGGACATGGCTAAATCGACTTCCCTATCTATAAGGATTCAGAATATATATACTTAATGGGGTCGCAAATGAATATTGTAGAAATTACAAACGGAATAACAAACTTAAATGTCGTTATATATGTATATATTCAAAAAGTTTCAATATTTTTTTATACGTCAATATGGTATAAACAGGGGTCAAGAATAATTAAATATAATATAATAAAACGAAAATAATTAATTTCAATTATGACAAAAAGAAGTTGTTGTTACATTTATGATTGAAATTTTATCTGTTGAAAACTTTGTCGCAAGAATTCGGTCCCTTAATATATTTGCACATTATTTTCGAGGCACATAAAAAAGAAAAGTGTTTTATCAAGAAAAGTGTTTATGGCCTGCCATAAAAACAGTTTGGCAATTCGAAACTTTATAATGATTATATTGATTTTGAATATTTTTTTAATTTGCTATTCGGGGTTAAAAGAGGAATGTTCTCTTTCTTTGCTTTTAAGAATTGCTTCTGCACAGTCCGAGGATTAATTTACGCTGCAAATTACATCATCATCAAGTTTGGGGAAATTGTTGTGTGAAACGTGGTGGTAGAGTGGACCCATAAACATGGATCATAAGGACTTTTGTTTTAGTTCCTTAATGAAATTATATGAGAAATTATTTTCAACTTTTTGAAGTTATTAAATTAAATATTATTATTAAATTATTCTTTTATATTTGGCTACATTTTATTGCATAGAACAAAATCATTGTTTGCATTTAATAAGTTTTTACAAAGCTCTTTTATTTTGTCATCTGCGAAAAATGACAGCATATCAATTGTAGACAAGCACTAAGTGACAATTTACACATAATACACGAGTTTTCCTTTAAGGCAGCATTAAAAGCTAATTGGAGCCTGTATAAATTGATTTTTATTAAATGAGTCGTGAAAAAAATATTTTCTGCTATTTGGATAATCAATAGTGATTTTTTTTTATACCGGTTAGTACCGGAACTAAAGGAAATGGTATATATTTTCGGTATCGGTGTTAATACCGGAAATCAATTTTTAACGGTATTTATAACGGTGTCGGTTGTCAACCTTGCTTCTGTGTAATGAATACACACACATATATATGTATATATACATATATATACACTTATGTATATACTATATGTTCAAAATAAAATGTTTATCTAGCATATTAATGTATACGTTTTTTTAAATTTAACCGATTCTTTTTATTTAATGTTTTTTACAATGAAAAGTAGTTTAGTGTCTTTTTTCCTTAAATAATTTATGCAAGTGTGTCAACAGAAAAAAAATACTTACAGGAAAAAAATAAACTGTTAGTATTAATTTAAATTTATCATTTGTACACACAGAACTTTTTTTTAAGTTTGTGTATGTGTTTGTTATATTACTGCCAATACTTTAAGTTATCATGATGATGATGGCTTTGCACATAACAACAGCAACACTAACAAAAGTCCCATTAAAAAATTTTAACACTTGTTTTTTTTTATATATTATTTTTTTGTTTGTTTTGTATATTTTACCCAGAATGCAAATTTATTTGATGGTTATTGTTTGTATTTTTATGTAAATAATATTTGTTATATAAACCATTGCAGTGGTAAAGAAAAGTAAAGCCTTAATTTATGTATAAAACAAATTACCATAGACATTTTTGAACCTTTATTTTTTAATTCAAAAATGTTCACTACATTTTAAAATGCGTTTTGGTTTCTTTGCTAAACCAAGAACGTTTCTTTACTGTTTTCATAAACTATTTATTTGTTATTTGCTTTATTGGCTCTTAACCTCTTCGCAAATGGAAGTCAAATCCAAAATGAAATGAAAAAAGAGTTAAGTGGGCGGATGAAAATGGAATTTGGTTTTTTTTAATGTTGGTCTACTGGGTGGCGTTAGTATATTGGATTTTAAATTTGCAGAAATAAAAAGCAATAATATATTTATTTATTTGCATATAAAAGAAACAAACACACGCACACACAAATACATACAACAATAATGGCTGCATAAAAATAAAGAAGCTTTTATTACGGTACAAAGATTTTTTCTCATTTTTTTTAAAACCGTTATTTATATTGTGAAAAAAGGTTAAGCCTAAAAGCATACTCTACACGACTTTCATAAACATGCATATGTATATAAATATGTTTTGTTTCTCTTTTTATACATACATACATACAATGTATGCATAATGTAGAATATAGAATATATAAAATAATATAAAGTATTTTGTTTTACTGTTTTTATTTTAATGTAACCGGTTATTGTTGGTCGTGCTTTTTTATACAAAAAACAACAAAATTAAAACCGAATTGAACTTATTTTTAAAATTTATTGTATATTTTTATAGGTTTGTTAGTTAATTGTTCGATATTCTTCAAAAATTTTAAAATTTTAAAGTTTGTTATTTGTTTATACGAGTCTATCATCAAAGCAAGAATGTTGGTTTCTTGCAAAAAAAAAAAAATATATATATATAAATTAAATTAGAATCTTTTGTTTAAATGCTTTTTATTACTTATTATTTTTGTTTTAAGACAATTGATTTTAGTTTTTATTCTGGCTCAAGTTCATTTTTAAATTTTCAAAGAAATTTTATTTGTTTTTTATATGTGATAATGAATGAATAATAATTTGAAAAATAAATTTTGCCGACACTAGCCAAGTGGAATGCATTTTCGAAACCAGCTACGGTTTTCATCATCAGCTCTCTTTGATCGGTGGTTATAAATTTATTAATAATTTTGTTTTGGCTTAAAGTTCATATATTTTTTGAGAAAAAAAAAAAAATAAGACAATTACAAAAAATTTTTATGTTTTTGAACTTGTAAGAATTCTCATTTAATTTGTTTGATTTTTTTCAAGAAATAGTCTACGGATAATATGGCATAAGCACCAATGAAATGCACCGTATAGACATAAACTATTTTTAAAGGTTCAAAGTTAACAATGCAAAATGTTGCAACGGAAAATTTTGTCACAATTTTAAATTAAATTTCTTTTTAATTTCGACTAAATATTTATTTCTAAGAAAAGTTTGTTTGAATGTGTAGTTTAAATTTTGATCTTAAAAGTTTTTAAATTAATTATAAGATACACGAGCAAGCAGTTCACATTTATTTCATAAAAAACTCATTAGCACCAAAGCAAATATAATAGTTTTTGTATTTAACATTCAAGCTGTGGTATTAATTGATTTTAGGGGAGAAAATAAAACAATTTCAGATATTTTGTGGGAGTAATAATTTTTTTTTCCAATTAAATAAGGAATTAATAAACAACATTTGAGTGGTATAAAAAACATATTACTTTGTATTCGTTATTAACTTTTTTTTAACTAAGTATTTACAAACATATTTATATTTAATGATATTGTTTAAGGCAACCTTTTTGATTTTTCTCCTACTGCTAAATTAAATTGAAAAACGACAAAATCGTAAATTTTAGCATTAAAAAAATATTTTTGTTTCTAAAACTATATATAACTATATAGATATAACTGTTTTATTTATTTTTAGCACTAATTTTCGTTAATTCATGTTTATATTTTTTATATACGCTTGTGTGTGTGTGCAAAACACATACAAACACAGTCAGGAATATTAAAGTAAAAATTTCTAGTAAAATTAAGAATCACAAAAGAAATACTTTTTAGGTTTTTTATAACAAACTAGCAGAGCGCCCCGGCTTCGCACAAAAGTTATTTACTAATGAAAAATATTAGAAATGCGTTTTGCAAAAATACTTAGTAGCCAAGGTAATATAGGAAAAATGAGAAGTGAATAGGAGGCATTTTTTATATAATTTTAAATCTTCATCTAATCTTTTTTAGCGAATTCGTTCATAAATTTCAAGATATCCGATTCCCAAATATAAAAATTTATGTATTTTCTTTTCATGGGCGGTGCTTTGATCGAGGCAATTTTTGCTTAAGTAAGGAAAGTTATATTATATATATATTGATTTATTGATTTAAATAAAATTAAAAATAAAAAAATTTCCAAGTCAAAATGCAGCATTTCTCTTCAAAAAAACAAATAAAATTAAGTACTGCGGAAACAAAACTTATATATTAGTTTTAAATTATGTTTACCGTTATCACAATATTGTCCCCTGCTAAAACAGTTAAAGCCAATAACAATGCGAATTGTATTTAATTAATTGCTGGCTTAAAAACAGTTTATATTTTATGGTTACAAGTATTTTATGTGAAATTTTTCATTTAATTCTTTTGTTTTTGTTGTTATACGTTGTTGTTAAAAGGTGTATGTCACATCTGTGACATTTCCAATGTAGATTAAGGGATTAAATACAATAAACAGAAATAAAACGAACATATAGTTGAACGCACAACTGTATGTTATACTTCTTGATTTACTTATATATTTTAACACTTGCACACACAAACACACACATACTCCCTTAAGCACCAATACATGTATAGTACTTAAGCCCATGTCTAAATAAATCCAATTAACTTTGATCATGCACACATACAACCATCCACACACTTTCCTAATGGTAGACGGTCGGCTAAATGAGTTTGTTGTTAATAAAATGGGTGCGTAAAACATTTTTACATGTTGAATGTGTAGAATATGTGTTGACTTATGATTTTTTCTGTCTTTATGGATTATACTTTTGTTAACAAGTTTAATGCTTGAACTTTGAAAGTAATTGTTGATAAAGTTAAGTGATGGAGGTCAAGCAACAGGTGGTTTTCCAAAAAAGTTAAGATCAACAGTGCTTTAGAACTTTTTTAAAAACAAGTTTTTTGTTTGATAATTAATATCAAAACATATTTTTTTAATTTGTCACTTCTTAAGAATTTAAATCATAACAAACCAGCAACCCTTATAAATTTGTTTATTTTATATTAATCATACGCACCCTGTTAGTTAAACATTTAGTATTTTTATACCCTTTACACATGTGGCAAGGGTACATATAGGTTTGTCATTCCGTTTGTAATTTCTACAACATTCATATGCGACCCTATAAAGTATATGTATTTTCGATCCTTATAAATAATAAAGTCGATTTAGCTTTGTCCGTCTGTCCGTGTGTTGGTTAAAATCAAGTTTGCGTAGCTCCCATAGGTCACCCAGGGTTGTATGTGATATCAAAATTTTACAAATACTTTCGACAAAACCGGTATGCAAGATCCATCCATAACCAGCTGAGATATAAGCAAAAAAGGACGACTGCCTCTTTCTGTTTTTCTATTTTTTTTACACAAAAAAGTTATTGTTTTGCAGCTTTGAGATTAACTAAAGATAAATTTCAAAAAGATTGCACCATTTATTTAAATGGGCCACACATGGTGAAGGGTATATAAGATTTGGCTCAGCCAAATATAGCGCTCTTACTTGTTATTATTGTTTTTATTATTTCCTACTTATTTTTTTGTTTTAAAACCCAAATTTTTTTTAATCTTTGGAGATAATTGTAAAGTCAATTTTTTATAAAAAAGTTTGTTTTATCCCTAAATAGCCGACCTGTAAATTTCGTACTTAAAAAGAAAAATCAAAAACTTTTTTTCGTGTAAAAACGACCAGCATTAATTTTGTATTGAATTAAGTCTAGTTGCAATTAGTCGTTCCTAAAGTGAATAAATTATTAGCAAAGAATTTTCTTTCTTTAAAAAATTCTTTATTTTTAATTATATATTTAAAAAAGTTAAATAAGTTTTGATAAATTTTCTATTTATAAAAATATCAATTACTGCTTATAGAAATTACAAATTTTTTATATATTTCTTTTATTTATTTTATATATCTGTATATTTTTGTTATAAATAAGTTTTATATTAAACGATAAAATTCTATTTGAAAAGACCTTCACAAAATTCTTTATATGTACATACATATGTATGTTTATACAAAACTGTTAATAACTATTATATTTCCCAGAAAAGAGCTTAATAAATGTTTATGTCACGCACACATACATACAGATACACACAGAAAAACCTTTTGCGCGAAAGATCTTTAACAAAAATATTAGTTAAAAGCTGCCCTTTTAGTTGTACAAAAGCAAAAACAAAAACTATATTAACAATTCCCAGGCTTCTTTGCCATCAACTACTTTACTCCACCCTTAAAGTTTATGTGTACAATGTTTAAATGTGTGTATGTGCGTGTGGTTGTGCGCTAGTGTAATGGTATATTTAGCTCAAGCACGCGTTTACGTTGTTCTAGTTCAGGAGTAACCATTTTATAGAACAATTGTGCAGAGACAAGTTCATACATATTCTTATCCTCATTCGTTTCGCAGTCGTTGAGACAGCACCAGATGCTTTTCCTTCAAGAATACTATCGTAGCGAGCACGCGGGTAAATGCTCCAGTGAAAATTTATATCATAGAGTTCTAAATAAAAATTTTGATAAAATAACACATTCCTAACTGCAAAAACAAACCGTAAAATATTACTTAATGAAAAATAACGCAGCATCATATTTTAAATAGCATTGGTTACCTCTGTTTTAGTTATACTTTTGTTGTTGCCCGGTGAACGACACTAAAAAAATGAGAAAAAAGGAGTGACTTTTACATTTCACAATTGGCAATTAAAAAGTTTAAAATTTTATAAGCGAAGAGAATGTTATAAAAATACATACATACATATGTTTAAAGAGTATGAGAAACGAATATGTATATATACATATATGTATATACGAATGTACATATGTAAATATTTATGCAGATACATATTATAATTTTTTAATGTCTATATGTATAAATTTTAATCCGTTTTTGTATTAATGTGTGTACTTATTATATAACTCTGGGAGACAAAAAAAACTAAATACCCAGAAAAAAAGGCTTTTTATGTTGACAATTAAAATGAGAATAATATGAAACAATTTGTTGACAAGAACAACCCAGCAGACAAACAGACACTTTATTCAATATAGTAGACATGCAATTATTGTTTTGAGCACTATGGGTTTATTTGCAAAAAAAAAAAAAAAC
>NDXZ01044202.1:0-11463 GCA_003055125.1 Paykullia maculata | reverse complement strand
ATAATATATGATCATAATATGGTTACAGAAAAGCTTTTTAATTAAACTTGTTATGATTAAAACCGATCATAGCAAAGTTTAGCTACAATCATATAATCCAATCATAGTATGATGCTCTTTGATTATGATCACCACAACCATGTTTTTTCTTTGCGTCTACATACATACTACTAAATTTCCAAAAATTCCTTCTTAGATCTATAATGGATCTATACAACGGGAGAGGAAACCACAGTCCTAATTTCAAGTCTCTAGCTCTATCCGTTTGGGAGGGGGAGCTTTTACTCCTTTTACCCTATTTTACGCCCTCTAGCGATATAAAATTTACCTTACTTTCTATTCTCATATCTAACAAATACACGTACAAAATATCTTAAAAATCAGTCAAGCCGTTTCGGAGAAGTTAAATTACAAACACCGTGACGCGAGAATTTTATATATATAGATTTTAGCATAATCATACAAACATATATTATTGTACACATAAACATTTGCACTAAATAGAAAGAGATGACGATACAGATACGGATGTTGATTATGTTCTTTAATGTTTTAGGACAATAACCATAGAGTTCATGATTGATTTCTTCGTTTTTTTCTTTGAATGATTTGAAAGGCGCGAAGGTTGTGCTAAAACTCTCTAGTTTTGAAAATATTTTCTTTCTATAAAGAATTTATTGAATATTTTCTATAAAGGTAACTATTATTAATTTTACTAAAGTTATCTATTAATAGAGTTTTTATTTATACATTATTTATAACAAATTATCGAAAACGTTATTAACAAAGAAACAATTTATTTTATTATAAAAGAAAATGCATGAAAATTTAAAAAAAGGGAATTTTCGAAAATTCCTTAAAAAAGAATATCTAACAAAAAGAACATTTTTCAAAATAGAAATTAATTAATTTTTTCCATAAAACTCTTTATTTAAAGAAAATTAAGTAATGCAACAAATATACATTAAAATTATTTCGCAATAAAAATAATTTTTAAAAATATTGTGTTCTGTGTATTTAAACTGAAATGACAGTTTTTACCTTGTTAAAAATCAATCGCCATAAATTAGAGAAAATCAGAAAAGTTATTGATATTTTTCTGCCAGATTTTCTGTAGAGATTTGTAGAGGACGTTGGTAATAGTAAAAATACATATATACTTATTTTTAATTTGTTTTAATTACTTAATCTAAATAAAATCCTTTGGTCTGTCCTTATTTAACAGTCAATGATCAAACAACCCTCCTATATAAAACCTCATTAAAATAACATAAAATAGCTATAAGCATTGGCCACATGGTCTTTGATGTATGTACATACAAATGTACATAACTAAGAAATGTCTATATCGTCACAGAAAATGCAAAATGCCCTATCTAACATTTTAAAAATTTTACAGAAGAAGTGCTATCAAGTTTCTTAATAAATTGAACGTTTGATACAACATGTCGTATACGTATGTTTGTTAAGGGCCTCAGACACGATTAAAATGCTTGCTATGCTTGGTTATAGCATGAGTAAAAATTTGTTAGTATGTGTGACACCAACGATGCTTGATGGAAAATCAAAAAATTTATATTTTTGGCATGCTGTCACTTGTGTGTATAGTGTAACCTATCAAGCATGAACAAATTTTCATTAGAATTATATTTTCATTGGGAACAGTTGTCAAAAAATCGGAATTAAAAGAAAACCAGAAAAATTACTCAAACAAAAAAAGTGTTACAATTAAAAGAAAAACAAAGAAATGACTGCTGAAAAAAAGAAGTGTTATTAGAACTTATTGAAGTGTATCAGTGATATATTTTTTTTAAGCAAACGAACAGCACAAAATAAAAGTAAAAATGAATGCTTGGTGGGTCCTCAAGCATGGTAACACCAAGCCAACAAGCACACGTACACGAACAGCAAGCATTTTGATCGTGTCTGAAGCCCTTCAGGGCTTTTTGCATTTAATAAATAATCGCATTTGTAGATAGGGCATTTTTGTTACGTTAATAAAATTGTTGACTATTGTCGCAAAATTTTTAAATTTTTTTGCGAAATGAAGTATTTTTGACCTAACAGATCAGAATTAATAAAAAAGTCAATTTTGAATTTTTTGTTAGATAGGACGTTTTGCATTTTCTGTTACGATATACAAGCTATGTACTTGCGTGTACGTGCATATGTGTTTACTTTGGTAAAGTATTATATTACAAACGAAAACTGACAGCAAAGAAATACTAAGAGTAAAGAAGACCACAAATTGCAATAGGAATATGCAAAAATATTGTAAATAAATATTACAAAAAAGGGATATTTTCGGAATTGACATTCCCGATTCTGTTAAATTTGTATTTGTTTTTTTTTAACACAGAAGCTTTAAACATCATTAGGTTTTTGGGTCAAGATGGGTACTTTAGTTTCAAAAATATCCTGTCTTTAAAGTAAAATTTTCCATTTATTTTTGAAAATAGGGGGTCTATATGTAAATATTTATATTAATTGCTTTTTTATTGTTAGGTTTAACATTTTTCATTTAAGGTTTGAAAGTAATTTTTTGTTAAATAAAGTTTAGAGTCATTGGCAACCACCCCCAAAGACACTACTGACTAGCCCACCACAGTAACAAAGTTATAGCCAATTTGTAGATACGCGTTTGTATTTTTTTTTCCTTTTTTTGTGTTTTTTTCCAAGACGTCATATTAATGCTCGAGACTTATATTTTTGGATTTGCCGAATTCTTCCCACACAAAATAACTATGTTTAGCTCAATTGAAATTGTAGAGGACAACTCCAGCTGCTGTCCATTTTGAGATGTATTCACTTTAATATAAAATTTTTGAAACATGTTTTTGCTGCTGTCATAGTGTTCATTAAGTATTGGTGAATTTCATGAAAAGCACAAATTCCTTATGGTCGTTCTTGATGTCGTTGTCACAATTCATCTGTACAACAGCACAAAAATACACCCATAAAAACATGAATAAACAACATCAAAATAAAAAAAAAATGAGTTTTTATGGTCAAGCTTCTTTCTATCAGGTATGAGTATTTTTAGCCATATATAGACATTCTACTTCAAATAAAACAAACAACAACAACAATTGTTTAAAAGAAACATGTATAAAATAGAAGTAATTGTGATCTGCGCATCTACAAATCGGGTTAATGTTTGGAGAATTTACAAAAGAATTAGCCATAATATTAGCTGAATACCAACCATTAAGGAAAATTTTATATTTATATATTTTTTTTTAAATTTTAAAAAGCAAAGGAAAAATAACTTGGGTGTTTTGTTGTTTAGTCACAAAGATGGTTAAAAATATTTGACATGATAACTTGTATATATAGGAAATATTTTTTTTTTAAACAAAACAAAAACAAAAAGAAATGATTTATAAGATTTGGTGGGTTGTAAATTAAAAAAAATTGCAAATGATTTTATATTTAGTTGTTTTTAAACTATTATTTGTTTTTCAAAGACGTTTCATATTAACTTAGTATGTAATTTCGTTTTTACTCTCTCTTTAAATCATAACTGCTTAAGTTAACTAAACCAAAAGATGAGGTTATTATTGTCCAATAATTTTTTGCGATTTTTAGTAAATTGTGACTCAATTACTTTCTGCTATTTTTGATGGTAAAATACATTTGAAATAATAATTTATTTCTTACTTTACTAACGAGGTACAATATGTAAACGAAGAAAAACAGTATAAGGTTTTTACTACAAAGAGAATTATTTTTTTAGAAAAACTTTAAGTGCCTGGCCCACAAAATGCTAACGATATTTTCTTTCGAATAAATATATTTCAAACAGAAACAAATTTTATCTTTTTGTTTTTGTTTGAAATTTACTTGTTCGAAAGAAAATATCGTTCGCATTTTCTTGGCCAGGCAGTAAGGTTTTTAAGTGCTTTCCTATGACAAAATCAAGCGCAAGTAGCTTTTTTCCTTATGTCACAGATTTCAATGCTATTGAAAAAGTATTATATTATTGCATTTGTTTAATTTTCCAACATCCCCCTTCAAATACTTTACACATTTTCTATAATTTTATTAGTCCAGAAGTAGACTTTAAAAATTTGTAATTTATACATTTTATACACGTCTGTTTTTAATATTTCTTTAAAATGAAAACAATAAATCAACAAAACTTTCACAATAGAAACCCATTAAAATCAGCTGCTGAAAGTTGTAAAGAGTGTTAGAAAAAAGTCGAATATTTTGTTAAAGCCACCTTAAAGTAATGCAACCATAGGCAAGAGGGTGTTAAACATAAAACGTTAAGAGGTAACTTTAAAAGTTTTTTTAAGGATGTGCGTGAGACATAATTTTCTCTTTTGACGCATAAGTCGCTCGTGATTGTGATGAAAATAAAAAATTTTTGCACGTGGATGAGTGAACACGATACACAATACATATATAAATTAACGAGATATTTACTTAACATACAACAACCCTTGTTGGAACTTTAGCCAGTTTATTAAAAAGAGATATCTTAGATTGGCTTTGAATTGCTTTTAATGTTTTTTGAATGTTATTGAATTTTAAGACTGTTCTAAGCAAAATGTACTTAAATGCTATTTAAGCTTCCGCCATTTAAAAGTATCGATTTACCTCCTTTTATGAAAAGCTTTTTAAAGCTTGTGTTGATAATCTCTAGGGTTAAAAATAATGTTACAGGCAGAAAAAGAAAAGTTATTTTTATACCCTTTACCTAAGGTGATAAGGGTATATATAAGTTTGTCATTCCGTTTGTAATTTCTACAGTATTCATTTGCGACCCCATAAAGTATACATATATATTCTAAATCCTTATAGATAGGAAAGTGGATTTAGCCATGTCCGTCTGTCCGTCTGTTGAAATCAAGGACGCGTAAGTAGTATCAAACAATCAAAAATTCTTCTGAGATGTTTGCTATTGAAATCCAGTAAAACCGCTTAATAACTGACCGAGATATAAACCAAAAAAAGACGACTACCTATTTTTTTTTACTCAAAAATTATTATATTTGTGTGTAAGTCATGGCTTGGGGGAAATTTCAAAAGAAAAAAATTTCCGAGATATAAGCAAAAAAAAAACTTAACGAGATATAAGCAAACATTTTTTTTATATGTCTTTTGAGAAATTAAAAAAAATTAAATATCAAGTTATAGGCAAAAAAATACATAAAGTGAAGGGTATTTAAGATTTGGCACAGCCAAATATAGCGCTCTTACTTGTTTTACTACCACTTGATTTCAAAAAGTGCCGCATTACCCTGAGAACTATTGGGTAGTCTCAAGCAATTTTCTATTCTTTTGTATGTTTTAAAATTCCATTGTAATGCAGTTTATTTTCCAGCTGGGGTATTACTCAGCCTACACAAAGTGTTTATTGGTTAAATTTTAATACAGCTTTATTTACCAGGATCTTAAACTAGGTTACGACTACTCTACTTAAATAACACGGATAATGTCCTGGTGATCATGTCGACTGTGCCGGGCGTATCCTGTGTTGTGAAGGGGATAGTGGCGTATTCTACTCTTGTTGGAGATGCACCTACGAGAATGCGCTCTACGTGATAGCTACTTGCAATGCACCTATTCTACTATATTACTCGAACAATATCTAAGAAACATGAGCAAGATATTAATCGGTCTCGAACGGCAGTCAGTTAAAAGTTAGTCGGATTGCGATCGTATGAGATTTTAGAAACATATCAAAAAACCATACGAAAAATATCACACACAATTTATAAAGAGAAAAACTTATTCCAGTATATAAGGCAATACATTAATTAAGTAATAAAAAAAGTTCTTGTCAAGATTAAATACATATTTTTCGTGAAGTAATTTGTGTAGTAGTAGAAGTACTTATATTTGAATTATAACATATTATGAATTGATTATCTATTCATTTCGTAATACGATTTTAATAAACATAGTTAAAAAAATTGTTTTTGATATGCAATGGGCCTATGATTAAAGAATTCCCTAATTGTATGTGATCGTTAGAGGTGCTGATTAATTTTTTGTGGTCGAAAACGACCGTGTTAGTGAACAGAAACATTCACGCGCCCATCACCAAGTTGTTTATGCATGTGTTAAAAAAATATATATGTATGTACTTATGTTCTAGAAAAACTTAATGGCCTTCATGACGACTTTTATAATTAATTTACGCATAATTAATTTAAGAAATGTAGCATACATTTAGGGGATGATATCAAATATGTACAAAGTATATTCACATAAAGCTGATGTAGTTGTGGCATACACTATATGCATTTGTCGTTGTTGTGTAGCAAGCATTTTATAGTAGTTGTATAAAATATTAATAATAATAATAACTGTAAAGCATGATAGTTCAGGCGGGGTTGGTGGAAGCGAGGTTAGATAATGCTTGAGGGCTATAAGATATATTTTAACACATATATTAAATCAGGACATTAAACAAAATCTGATATATGAGTTGCTTATGTTTTTTTAACAATACAAGGCTAAAATAATGCATTTTCATTTGTACATGTGAATAAATATAAACATAAATATATTATACAAATATTTATGTATTAACATGAATTTTAGAAAGTCACATTTACAGATAGGAATAGATTTTTGGAAGAAAGTTATATTTACCGAAAAAATTATACTTACTTTCATCGGTAAATATAAGTTTCTTCCAAAAATCCATTCCTTTCTGTAAATGTGTCTTAGCATAGTCCAGGCGAGTTGACGATTCTTGGCTGAAATAAATCGCTTTTTGCGTGCAAAACGTTTCTTACTGTTCTTGATGAAACAGTAATATTCGAACATCTTGCAAGGTATTTGGCTGATTTTGGAGCACTTATTTTTGGACCTTTTTGACTTCTTTAAGGGCACTACTAACATTGCGTCTTGAAAGCTTCTTCGGTCTTCCAGATCGTGGCTTGTTTTCGGTACTGTTGGTGTTTTGATGGTTTTTGACAATAGTTTGCACTGTAGAGCGACTTATTTGATTATTTTAGCAATTTTCACGAAAGATTTCTTTTCTTTTCGAAGGTTAACCATCAAATTTTGAACTGATTTTTGTATTTCTCTTCTATTTACCATTTTAAAGTTAAAACGTGTTTTACAAACCGCTTTCTGAATTTAAATAATTGTAATGTTTGAGAAATAAAGCAAATCAAGAAAACTAACGGGTTTTTTTCCTTTATCCTCTTTATTTTCTTATTCATTTTAAGAGTCGCCAATGCTGTATGTAGACTTTTTCCCAACGATTTTGATGTTTATCGCCAATGGTTTATAAATGATCAATATTTTCAAACTTTTTTTTCTTTCAACATTCTTAACTATTAATGTCGTAAACATTGACATCAAAATTATGTTTTATATTATCACTAGTTCTCTAGAAGTTCAAAATAGTAGGGTGTATGTAGAGTTTTTCCTTAACTGTAGTTATAGAACTAGTTCTTATAACTTTGTTTAATCAAAACGACAATAGATTGTTTTTACAGAAAGCCAATAACTTAGTGTAACTATTTCAGGAAAATCCCGATCTGTGTTAAAATGTCCTTTTTTTGCTTTGCCAAGATTTACTAGACTGGCTCTGTCTTTGTGTGCTCATTCATTATATAGACACAACGCACTGTGCGTAGGTGTGCAGTGGTCGAAATTAACAAAAAGGTACATATCTAATGGCCTTAGTGATCGTCGTCTCATCAATCATTGAGGCCATGTCACAACTATGATGCAGCGCACAACATTGCACATTTAAATGATTGTTATTGTATAAAAAAATGTTTTTTCTTTTTATTAGCACCCTCGTTTTTACCGCTTAACGTTTTTCTACTAATGGGAATTGTTTGTTGGCACAAAACAATTTTGCAAGAAAAATATGGAAAATCTTTCACTGATTCTGCTTCTGTACGTTAGATCGATAGAAAGTTGTTGTTACATTTGTACTGATGTCGGTTTTTAACCTTTTAAGCTCTTTTTTGTTTTCGTTTTTGTAGTTTTATTCCTTTAGAATTTTCTTTTAGTTTTTGTTTATTTGTATATTTTTAGACAAGAACAAAATAAAAACATAAAAGTTATGCCTGCACTATGCGCCAGCACTTAATATACAGTATGAGGTACTCAGAAAATATATATTTGTTTTTGTTTGTTAAACTTTTTGTTTATTATTATTTTATAGTTTTTTGTTTTTGTTGTTGTTGTTTGCATCAGGAAAAAAGTTATGCATGCTACAGATTTACATACGACAACTAAATATTCGCTTTTAGACACATGCTATGATGAACATGCATATGTACATATATTGATGTTGCTGCATTTGTTTTAAGCACACTGTGTTTTGATGCCAAGTAGGTATGTATGAATGTATATATATAGTGTAGCACATTACACTTAAGTATGCTGTAGTGTAGTATAATGTGCTGTAGATAGACAGTAGTCATTGACCTTTAAATCGCTGCACAATAACTACGGATTTTCTACCTTTTTAGAAATATGAATGTATGTATGTTTTAGGGATGGGCAAATGCAAAAAAATATAGATTTTTTTTCAATATCGTTGCCTGTCGATATATATCGATTTGAAAATATTGATATATCGATATATTTCGATATTTTTTGTATATTCATAAAATACAGGAAAAACAAACTTTATTAACATACATATTACAGAAAAAATATCGACAAATGGAAGTTAAGAAAGTTTTTTGTTGAAAATTCATTTATGGTTTAACAAATTTTTTGTTAATACAATTAAAATTTTTGTTGGTTTTTGTTAGTTTTTGGAAATTTGAAAAATTACAAATAAACAAACAAAAAATTGTTTTCATGTGCCGGCGTAGTGTGGTGGTTAAGTTCTTGCCTACAAAACCAAGCACCCCAGGTCCAAGTCACAGTGAAGACAAACAAGTTTCATCACAGTTTTCGAGTTTTAAAAATTAAGTGGAAAAGGGGGAAAAAAGAATAACATCATAGGAATGCCAGGCAGCACCACCTCTTGGAACATTAGGAAGGTCATGCAGAATGCAGCACCACCACATTATAAATTTAATAATTTGCTAATATGCAAATAATTTTGTTGACTTGACTGTTAACAATCAACTTACAAATGTCGTTATTGTATTTACGAATTCTATTGTTGGTTGAGTTTTAATTAAACTTTTAATTGTATTAACAAAAAAATTAATTTTATTTACAACACTTTTTTTTTTCTGTGTAAAATTATTTTTTATTCATGTTTAACGGTTAACATAAAAACAATGAATACAGAAAACTATATTTGTGGTTATCTTCATAGTAAGGCGCTGTAAAAATGTAATTGAGCCAGTAATAATTAGATAATGACATAAGGAGCTCCCTCTGTTAGATGTGTTCACCTGTCAAACGTCTTCTACTATCGAAGACACCAAGGAAGCCTGACAAAATAAATATATAAGAGCTACTTCAAAAAGAACAGGCGTGAAATGCTGGACACATACATCTTCACATGGTTAAGACTTTGTTGAAAATACAAAACATTTTAATCGAAACATCCACAAGTTATGCACAAAGGAACAATAACGCTGAATGCAACTCAACATAAAAATATTCAACACTAATCATTTGCGCATAGAGTTTGTCAGTTACGGGTGTTGCTATAGACTTGAACTTTTAATGTGATCAAATTTGTCGCGAAGTTGTTGTGAACGCAAGCATTATAACATTCTATTCGATAAAGACTGCGACAAGAAATTTTTTACAAATTAATAACATAAAATACAAAACCAAAGTTCAAAAATATCGAAAGAAAATTGCAAGAAAAATATTGATTTATTGTTTTATTGCAAAATAAAATATCGACGATATATCTCGATTATTTTTATGGTTTGTTGTTAGTTTCAAGCTATCTATATGCTGCATTTCACTTGTGCTTATACCAGATCATCAGTAGACTTTGATATTATTTAAATTTCAAAATATTAATTCAAATAAATTGAATGAGAATTCTGACAAATTCAAAAAACATTCTTGGAAATTTTTTTTGAATAAACACCAGTGAAATGCAGCATATAGGACAGCTTGAAACTAACAACAAACCATACAATTTTTAACAATAATGTCAATACGACAAATAAATATTTTCTTGTTATATCGATTAATATTAAAAAATATCGATATATTGATACTTTTTGACCAACCCTAGTATGTATGTACATATGTATGTACCTCCAATACATATGCATACAATCATATGTTCATGTAAAAATAACATAGATTTTGTAGCCGGATTTGCAGCAAATTTTTGAATAAAAAATCTGTATCTGTTGGCATGAATTGTATGATTATCATTTTGTATGATAAATATGAGGGCAGCATACAAACATTTAGTATGTACATACATACATGCCCTTATAACATGTTCATACATATGAACATATATGTACATAGTTGTTTAAAATATGACGCAAAGATGACTGATTAGGTTTTTATTTTTATCTGTTTATGAGGGTTTTCTTTTGTTAAGGTATAGATTTTTTTGCATAGTAAAACTGTGTATATGAATTATTGTATTATTTTTTATATACAATAAAATAAAATTTAAAAAAAATGTATTTCTCATTTATTAACATCATTTTTTTATTTTTTAAAGCTTTACAACTTAAAATTTATTTGAAAATTAATTATGAATATGGGGGTTATGCTTAAAAATCTACAAGAGAAGAAAAACAAATTTATTTAACTGAAATAAGACACTAAAAGTATCCCATTATTTATTTAAGATTTAAGATTTTTTTTTGATATAAATCAAGTTAACCTTAATAAAACAAAGTTTTACTAAAATCTGTTTGACAGAGTTTACAGTAATTATATAAATTAAAATAAGACGATCTGATAAATACGATACATTTAAAGTTTTAAAGACCGGCAAACGTCGTTTTGCCAAATGTAAAAAATTTCAAAAAACCCGTCCAACGGTGAGGGAGGGGGCGATTTTACCCCTTTTGCCCTATTTTACGCCCTCTAGCATTATAAAATATACTCTTTGACCTATTCTCATACCTAACAAATACACATACAAAATTTTATAAAAATCGGTCCTCTTTTACATATATGTATAAGTAAAAAGTGGGCGTGGCATCCAAAATTTCCCTATTATTCCTTTTAGACTATACGTAACATGCTATAAACATTTAAAAAAATGGGTCCACTGGTGAGGGAGGGGAAGATTTTACCCCTTTTGTCCTATTTTACGCCCTCTGCCAGGCTAATTTGTGAATCTAAACCATCCAGGGCGCCACCCAAACGCATACAAAACAAGTAAGAGCGCTATATTTGACTGTGCCAAATCTTATATACCCTTCACTACGTGTATTTACTTTAAAATGAAAAAAAAAATTTTTTGCCGATATCTCGAAAAAAAAATTTTTTTTTCTTATATGTATCTCGAAATTTTTTTTTTAATTTTTAAAAAAGCATGCTCAATTTCTGATTGTTTGATACCAATAACGCGTCCGTACA
>NDXZ01044188.1:0-10172 GCA_003055125.1 Paykullia maculata | reverse complement strand
TAAGTTTAAAACAGACTTTTACATTAAAAGTATATTTAACTGGTCTATAGTATACCAAAACGCATACTTTTATCAACAGTTTACTTTTCGACTCTTAAAATACACATTGTTTATGACTATGATTAGAACACAATTGGGGGATTCACAAGCCACTCATATGTCGTATGTCCTAAAAATTTAAAATGGTTTAAGTCACTTTTCATACTAAAAGTGCCCTAAAATAATATGACTCTGACTGCTATGTTTATTGTTCTGTCGTAAACTATCCTTAGCCAAACAGAAAAAGCAATAACAAAGAACTTAAACCATTTTAAATTTTTAGGACATAAGACAATATGATATCATAAGTTGCTTGTGAATACCCCAAATATTTTTTAAAATTTGTTTTAAATAAAACAAAAATTGTTTTATTTTAGATTTAAAAATTTTCGATAGATTATATGTTTAAGCCTCTTGGTGAAAGGAGTAAATTTGAATACATTTTTGTTTGATTCGAACATTTATTATACACATAAATTTATTTTTAGCTTTTACAATAATTATGATGATGTGTAATGATAGTCGGCTTTTTTCCTTACATATTATTCTTAAGCCGATTTTGCTCATTTTCAATAGCAAACTTTAAAAAAATATATCTGATATATTAATATAACAAACACGGATCAGTTGGACATTTAGAAGATTTGCAAACTTGATTTTAACTTACATACGATTAAAAGAGCATTCTTAAATTTAATTCTGTATCTTTAAAATTTGTTTAATATAAATCGGAACAAAGTTAATGGGGTTGCAAATACCCTTATTTTCAATGTTCCAAAAAAATCCAAATAATATTTTATTTAAAAACTACTACAAGTTTTTCTTTGTTCTTTGCTAGAAAACACCATGTAATTGAGTAGTAGTTTCTAAAAAAAAAAGAAAAAAAACTTTTTATAATTCATGGTTAAAATCTTTTTTTGTCTAAGAAAACTATTAAATTTTCAAACCTCCATAGTTTTCTTTTTCCCATAAAATATAATATTTAAAGGTTTTTAAACACAAAGCACTTGTTAAAAGTCTTCTGCTCTATTGGCTGCCATTTCTTTAAATGAATGTTTAAAATACAAAACATAGACACAAACTATTATTTAAAGGTGTAAAGGCATTTAAGCCATTTAAGTATGTATGTATGTGTAAACGTTTGTATATTAAAGTGTATAAGTGTGTTCAATTGTGTGTAACAACTCAATTGAATGTGTTTTGTCGCTAATATTGTAGCTGCATAAAAGAAATCCATGTTGGTAAAGTCCTTCGTTCGTTACCTCTGTTCAGGTGTTTATGTATGTATGTGTGGTTAACGCCTTAAACTATATTTTATTTTATATACACGCAAATAAAATAAAAATGTTGTTCTTCTGTTCAATGGGGGTTTTTCCTGTTTTTTGTTGCAAAGTGGCAAAATAAAAGAGTTTAGCAAATAAAATTTAACCTAGCGTAAACTTTAAAATCGCATATCGCTGTCAATATGTTTGGAGACAGGTGTTCCCAATGTGGGCCTAAAGACCTGAAAAAATTTAAAATAAAATTTCTTAATAAGAACACAAAATTGTCTATATAACAAAAAATGTTTCAGTAATTTAAAAATGTTTCGATTAAAGGTCTATTTTCAAATATATAAGCATTTCAAGGAGTTAATTTTGGATGTTGTTTTTATATAAAATATGTAACAAAACAGCCACTGGCTAGATATAGGCTGGATAAGGAATTAAAGGTTGTATATACTTGACTTGCTTAAACAAATTTTAAACTGGTGTCTTAAGTTAGGGAAGGTTTTGCGGTGCAAAATTCAAATACAAAATAAACAGATTCTTAAAAACATACAACAAAAATAATAAGAACGGCAAGTGTTTTGGTGTATGCATTGAGAAGTTTAGTATTATGATAAATGTCTTTCAGATTATCGAATGAATATAGCTTTCTGCAGGCGGCTGAGATAAAGATAAATAGGATAAGCTCCTTCAGCAAGGACAGCGGTTGATTCTTGTTTAAGCGTTAAATCAGCAACTAATTACTTGAATTAATTAAGCTCTCTTCTATTTATTACTATCTTTATTCTAATTATGACCTCTTCTTCTTCTACCTTCTCTTGAAAAATAACCAACAAATTTCTTTCATATAAAAAATGTTCTAATATAAGACAATTTTCAATAAATTTCATATTTAAGTTTCAAAATAGAAAATTTTTAACATATTGTTAATTTTTCCATTATATTAAAAGGGAATTTTGCTTGGTTTTAAATTTTAAGAAAATTTTTAATAAATCTTAAAATTTTCTATTAAAAATTTTAAATAAATTTTTCTATTTCTGGAAAAATTTCAATAAACTGCAAAATTCCCCGTAAAAAGAAAACTTTTTTATAAAGACTCAACTTAAACAAAATTTTTAATAAATTCTCTGATAAAAAAAAATACAACCAAAATTATCTACATATATGTATACTCTATATTGACAGTAAGCTCCTTTTAATATCTTGATTAATAAATGCTATTTTTATAATGTAATTTTCGAAAAATTTTAAAGTTAAGTATGTTAGGGAAACCTTGTTTTACCTTATCATGAAGAACTAGTTATTTGCAGAACAGCAAAAACCAATATCTTATATATTATTGCATGAGGTTTTTTTTTTGAAAACAAATTATTTCCACCTACGAAATGTGCCACTAAGATGTTGAATCAGTAATCAGCAAAATGGCAGCACTCATGTGTAGAAAATTTTTCTTTGTTTTAAATCTTAAAAACCTACAGCATTTGCCAAAAATAATTTAGTTTTTTATTACAGCTTCACTCTTACTTTTTATTAAATTTTTTTAATTTTCTTTAATAATTTTCGTTGTTCTGTTAATTTTCTCATTAGCTTTTTATGCTTCGAGTATTATTTTATATAAATGTGAATAACCTATAAAATATATACAAAGTTTTAACAAAACACATACAAAAACAAAGTTATATCTAAGCGATAGTGTATATTAGGAAAGATAGAAAAAAAACTAAAAATATAATTACTATTTGTTAACAACTAAACAGAGTGGTAAATGCTTAAATAACTACTAAACTAAAGGAAAAAAGGAAATTATATTACGAGAAAAAAGATTGAAAAGAAAATAAATCTCGAAACAAGAATAAACTCTTAAAATGAGAAGAAACTCATAAAAAGTGAATCTTCTTATAAACAAAATACAAGCAAGAATAATTAAGCCGACTCTAACGAACCATTTATTTTCCTTCAATCACCATTTTTAAAAAGTGGTACTTTTTAAGTTTAAATACAGGCAGGTTTTACAAGATTTTAGAATACTAAACCTTAATTCCAATTATGTTAACTTTCTTAACTTAAATAAATATAAATGACAACAAAAACATGTTGTCCTCTTTTAGCACTTTGCTCAAAGCAGAAAAGTGTAGAAAAACAAAATGTGTTTATGTATTCTTTTGTAATACTTTTTAAGTTATAAGCTTTAAAAATAGACCTAAGAACAGTCAAAATTTTTTAAATGTCAATATAATTAAAAACCGACCAAATTTCTTTTACTGCGTGGACACTCTTTTATATCTAAATTCAAAATTAAACATGTTTGACAATATGTACAAAGGAAACTGATAGCATTTTTCTGTTTAAAGGTATGAATGAACGATGAAACAAACTTTATTGCTCAAAAATTAATATGTTAAAGGGTATAAAAGAGTAAAGAAAAGAAAATGTAGTACCAGTTTCATTTATTTATTCCTTCTACTTTTGTTTCTTCTTTTCTTCTCGTGGCCAAAGTATTTGTTCAGTCATTTTAATTGGTTAATTACAGCATAAAAAGAAAAAAATTAACAGAGAAATTAAAAAAAAAAACTTGTAAACTAAAGTGAGCTGAAGAAAAATAAAACCAAAAAGAAAAAAACATAAAATGAAACCAAGCAAAGTTTAGTAGAACTTCAGAGAGAAAAAATAAACTTTGTTTTCTTCTCAAGGACATCGTGGATGATGATGGCAATTGTTAGTAGAGGGTAAAATTCAAAGAAGAAAAAAACTAAAAATACAAAAAACTACAATTTACTCGAAAGGAAAAATAAAAGATCAGGACTTGAAGGAAAACAGCTGCTTGCAATGAAACTAATTGTTGAAAAAGTGAAACAAAAAAAAAATCAGAGAACAAACATATGAATGAATTGGGTTAGAATAAAATACTTAAATCAACTAAGAAAAAAGGGGGACCTTTTCTTATACATATATTGTACAAGCATAAGTATTTGCTTGCTCGTTTAATGGCTGGCGTAAGAGTTAGTTTTTCTAGCCACTTTGAATGTTATTTTTGGTGCTGCTGCAACAATGTGCCATAATAAACTTAATATGATACATATGGTGTACTACACTTGATAATATCTTGTTATTTATAATACAAAACAGATGTTGTTAAAGCACACACATACGCACATACTTACGCATAAACACACGTACGCATTTAAACTTTGTATCTTTTACTATTTTAAGTGAGTTGTTATCAGTTTCTTTTAACCAGAAAAGTTTTCTCAATATAAAAACATAATAAAATTTAAGGAAAGTTATTTAAGTAAATATTTTTTAAGGTTTTTTAGTCATACCCATCGTAAGATAATTTCATAATAGATAATAGAGATAATTTTCTTACATTTAAAACTACTATTTATATATAAATTATATACATATATCGTCACATTGTCAAAAAACAAAAAAGTGCTACCAAGTTTCTTAATAAATTTAACGTTTGAAACTAACTGTTGTATACGAGAATAGTGTTTTTAGGGCTTTTTGCATTTAATAAATAATTGCATTTGTAGATAGGGCATGTTAACAAAATCGTTGTCTATTGTCGGAAAATTTTTATATTTTGCGAGATGACGTATTTTAAACTAACAGACCAGAATTAGTAAAAAAAAGTTAATTTTGAATTTTGTGGTAGATAGGGTGTTTTGTATTTTCTGTGGCGATATTCTTAAGTTGTTTGATAGGAAAACAATTGAATTAAGATCAAAAAACATTTGGTTCGGTTTTAAACGAGTCTATGTGCAATGATCATTACATCATTTGAACAAAAGTCAACAATTTATTGCGGTTAAATTTTGGAAAATAATTAAAGTTGATGCAAGTAATTACGAGGATTTCGATACCAATAATTAACATAAAGTTTAAATAAATCTACTTAAATCAATTAAAAAAAAATAAAATGATAGACAACCATAATTGTTGTTTTCTTATTTTAAATATTTGTTCTTTTATGCAAAATAAAATCACATTAATCTCAATTAATATTTATTGCACTTTTATATTTTAAATAAGCAGCAGCAGCAGCATCAACTATAACATTTTATTGTGTATTAAAATGAAGTTTCGAAAGTTTCCACTTCTACGTATACAAACATGTGTGCATGTGTGAACTTACTTATAATGTGTGTGATTTTCTGTATATGTTTGCATGTGTGTGGTACTTTAAGTATGTATCACAATAATGCTGTCTACATTATTATAATTAAACAATTATGTATTCTTTATCAGACACAACGCCATTAATTTTGTTTCGTTTAATAAATGATATTTGAATCGGGCGGTGGCAGAAAAACTGTTATAATGTATAATTAAAAAATAAAATATGAATTTAATAAAATTTTGTTTAATATTTTTCGTGCTTGCTTAAATATACAAATACCAGCTTATATTTATTTACATTTAACTCATGATTTATAACAAATTACAAGGATGTAATAAAAATCCACATTGAATAAAGTGATAAACAACAATATTTTCCAATAACGAGAGGAAACAAAAATAAAAACAGAAAAAAAACATATATTTTACATTTGCAAAATTAATTAATCAGAAAAATCTCCATGTGTATGTAAGAGAGTTGTTATCCCTGACATTTTGTTGATACTTCAAGAGGCTGTTAAAAATTTTAATTTATTTTCTTTTAATGCCTCTCATTAACAAATGAAGAATTTCAGCAAATTTTTGTGTGTAAACTCAAATTAATTAATTTAAGTTTGTAAATTATCTTGTTGTGTGTGATTTTGTATGTGTAAATATAATTGGAACACTTCAATGTCGTCTTTATACTTTTTTAATAGCTGAAATTTATATAAAATCTTTAACACTTTTCTCTTGGTTTAATTTATTTAAGGAGAAATTCTTTCAATTACTTTAAAAATACCAAGATAAAGTTGTAAACGAATATATTGATTAAGGAACTATGCTTTAAACTTAAACAACTAAACCTATTTTAGAGTGCAGGAATCAAATATTTATATCTTCTATCTATCTATCTATCTTATGTAAATAAAAATGAAATGATGTTCGTTGGTAAGCGCATAACTTGCGAACGGCTGGACCGATTTGGCTTGTTTTGTTTTAAATGTTTGTAATAGCCCAAACCAGGTTTTGACGTAAAGAAAGTTAGGAAAAGTTTGCCGGAAAATTAGAAAATCTTGAAAAAACTAAATTACGCTCATACAAAATGTATTTTTGTCAACATAAAACTGCAAGCCGCTGTGGTGTAGTGGATGGTGTGCGTACTTTCGGTCGAAAGGTCGGTGGTTCGAATCCTGGAGCAGACTGAATTTTTTCTTTTTAATTTTTCCTATTTTTACTTCATGTAATTAAAAAAAAAAATTAAGTCAGTGATTCAACTAAAAATAGAAAAAGTTATAAAAAATAAAAAAATTCAGTCTGCGCCATGATTCGAACCACCGACCTTTCGATCAAGTGCACAATTACATAAAGTTTCATGCATATTTAAAGTGGTAAATAATTTATTCTTTGGCAGAACAACGTTTGCCGGATCAGCTAGTTTATAATAAAAGGCGTATAAGTAATATTAATTTCTAAAAGATATTTCAAAGAAAGAGTTGTTTTTATGTGTATAAAAATTTTTGAGGAAAAAACGTGGAATTTTTCAAGAAGAGTTACTATGTATTAAAATACTTTGTAGTTAAAAAACTACACATTTTTTGTATTTTGTAGTTAAAACATTACACATTTTTTGCTAAATTAAAGCAATACAAGTTTTGTGAATTTTCGAATTTTAAATATCATAAATAGTAATAAATAAAAGATCTTAAATGTCCACAAAATAAGATAAGTCTTTAAAGCTGTTTTTTAATTAAAATTTTTTTAAAATTTTTAATTAAATTTTAAATTTCCAAAAAAATTAACAAAAAAAATTAATATATATTTTTAAAAGAGTCTTAAAACATTCCTAGAATTTTTTAATTCTTTAACAAATCTTAAAAAGAAAAAATTATTTCTAAAGCAATAATATACATACATATGTATAAAAATCTTTAAAACATTAGAAATAAAAATTATTAATTTGGGGATTTTTTTTTGAAATTTTTGATAATCTAAATCTAAAAAAACTTTGAAAGCAAATCAAAATACAGTTAAACATTATACATTTCTTATAAACAATATAAATTTAAAATTCAGATATTTTTAATATAAGACTTTAAATTCTTTTCCTTAAATTAGCTTTCATTAAAGCTAACTTTAATTAAAGTTTTTTTTTAATTTTCTCCATCTTTTAAATTTTGAAAAAATAAACATAAAATATAACAAGAAAAAATAGTTTTAAGCAATCAAGAAAAAAAATTCAATTTATCTGCATTTAAAAGTTCACTTATGTCGGAAATCAAAGTAGTACATTTAACAAAAAATACAACAAAAACAAAAAAAAAATAAAAAAAAGAAACAACAAACACATAATGTTACTTAGATAGAACATGCAGTCTAACATCAGCAACATTAAGAGCAGCAGCAATTGATGTTTCAGTAGCAAAAGCAGCAGTAACAACAACAAACATAAGATGAGCTCATTAAACTGACAACATCATTAACATTTATAACAACATTTAAACGGAAAATTATTTTTGTTGTTGCTAAAGAAGCAGCAACAGCAACACATATCTCGAAATACAATTGCATGCAATGGCAATGGGGAAAATCTTTTATTTTCATCTTATTTTTATCTAACAACATGAACATCATGTTTAAATCTAAAAAGCTTAGTTTATGTATCACTTTTATTCGCGTTTAATATTTTTGTGTTTGTACATTAAAGAAATCAAATGAAAAACTTGGACATAAACAGTATTGCCACAACTATCAAAGTTTAGTTAAAAAAATTACTTATATTTCTTGTTAAAGAAAGTTTTTAAATAAAATTTGCAATAAACTTTCTATTTGTGGAAATTAAAAAAAAATCTTTCTGACAAAATTTCTTTAAATCGACAACACTGTAACTTGGGCACTATCTTACATGCACAAACATTTCTGCATGCACTTAAGGCAATAAAAAAATATTTATACACATTAGTGCTCAGTTTATCTTTATAACACACTAGCACACACTCCATCAGTGATGCCATGATTTCAAAAGTTGATATTTCCACTAATCATTTTTTTTAAACTAAAGTCTATCATGAAATAAATTCATTTAATAGACCTATAGTAAAACGTTATTACTTTTTCAAAAATATTTCATAATTTCATGGTTAATTTTTTATTCGAGATATGCTAGCAAATAATTAAAAATTTTGAGCTTGTTGCTGGTTTAAGGTAGTCTATATGCTGCCATATCATCAAAAGATATTTCTTCAAAATAGAAAAAATATTTGTTTGATGGATTTTTTTAAGAAAAAGTTATAAATGTTTTTTGAGTTTGTAAAAATTCAGTTTGCTTAGATTATTTACTTAAAAAAGTCCACTAATTATCAGGCATAAGCATTAGAATAAATGCAACATATGGAGAACTTAAATCAACAACAAATTAAAAATTAAAAAAATCTTTGAACGATGTTTTTTTTTAATATTTAGCAAAAGTATAATAACAAAAGTAGGTAGATTTTTCTTTCAACTCAGTAATTTAAACAAGGCGACAAATGTAAGAAGATCTACCCGAAATTATGAAGATTTGGCATCACTGCACTTCATATTGCAATAAACAAGATAGAGTGTAAGAAAAATAATAGATTTCTCTTTACTGTCCACACTCTTTCTCTATCTCCACCATATTCAAGTAATATTTGTTGCTATCATCACTACTTTTTTTAAACGCTTGTTAAATGAGCTGAGAACTTATTCAAATATCAAAAAAAAAAAACTCATACCCAACAACTGTTATAAGAGTATACTTTCATACAAACACAGCTACATATATATTATAAATTCCATATAAACTGCATTAAGACATAATAAATGTGGATTTTTTTTATTTTTTTCTCTCGCCTTTTTCACTTAAACACAATTTTAGAGAGTGCAAAAAAGAAATAACATGTGAAATGCATTTTTAGCAAATAGATATAGAAAAACTACATATTTTTGTTATAAAACAATTTTATTTTTTTTTTACAAATCATTTTTAGTAAAAGTAGCAGCAGCAACAAAATATCGAAACTCATCACTTGATGTTCAACAAATATAAGAACCAAAAAGCAAAAACTTTATAGAGCAAGATAACAAACGCCATATTTGCTTTTAATACCTACTTGTGTAAAGCAAATATTTCCGTTTCCTTTTTCATCTTATTTTTTACTTTTGACTTTGTTCTTTTTTTTAAGGGAAAAAACATTTTGAAAATTTGAATATAATGCTTTATGTTTGCATACAATTACAAATGTAAGCAACAGACATTATAATGTACATAATGTTTTGAATTTAAAATCAAATATAAAAATCTGTAAGATGTTTTAAGATAAAAACATGTGATTAGCTTTACTTGTAGAACAAGTAAGAAAGTTATAAGCGGTCACGTCGGATAATATTATAATATATACCTCAATAAATTACATATAAAAAATATAAAAAGTTATTTCTGTTGAATTTTTGTTATAACTTTGGCATTAGACATTAGTCAACTAAAGATTTATGTATATACGACGCTTTCAGAGATTGTGCTAAGAAAAATTTAAATACAAGCATTAAAAAGTCCGTTTTAAGCATTAATGTCCAAAATACGTTAACGTAGAGGCCAGGAAAATTGGGTGAGAAACTATGTGTTTTGGGTGTTTTTATTATTAACACACGTGCATATTACTCTGACTTAGCATAATAGTGTTGGGTATAATTATTTGGTTAAATCTAGCACCTCCTATACATTTTATTGCATATCTTAAAAAC